>JAXRKP010000180.1:367500-435000 GCA_037039925.1 Doris montereyensis
GTTTACCCGTTGTGAGATTTATTAAAGACATGAAATGGGTAACATTATCATTGAAGCCCCGTAGGATCAAAGACGAGATAAATACAAAGGAATGTACAAAAGAATAAATCTTGGGGACCAGACAGATGTACCGTGATTTTTACTACTACCACTAGTAATACTACTAGTAGTAGTAGTAGTAGTAGTAGTAGTAGTAATAGTAGTAGTAGCAGTAGTAGTAGTAGTAGTTAGTAGTAGTAGTAGTAGTAGTAGTAGTAGTTAGTAGTAGTAGTAGTAGTAGTAGTAGTAGTAGTAGTAGTAGTAGTAGTAGTAGTAGTAGTAGTAGTAGTAGTTAGTAGTAGTAATAGTAGTAGTAGTTTTTGTCATTGTTATTGTTGTTATATATGTGTAATCTTCTTAAGAAAATGTGTGTCCTTTTTTCCGTATTAAAATTCTGTTATTTCGATTTTCAGACCATGAACAAAAGAATGATTAATGGAATCTTCTACCTTTTAATGGCGGGACATACACTGTGGTGGATCAGTCTTGTATTTTCCAATGCCACCTTTGTCCAGTCAAGGGGGCATGAACGCCATTTACTGCTTAGAGAAATTGAGAAAGTGAGTGAAATCGAGGAAACGCCAAAAATTATCAATACACTAAATTTGCATCTTCAAAAAGTAAAAAAACAAACTGTTCGTAGTCAAGAAGGTGAACAAAGCAATGGAAGCGAGTTAAGGCAATATTATAGCACTCTATTGAAACATACAATACTGCCCAGAAATTGCACCTTAGTTCTCACTGGAAAATATCTCAGAAATCCATCAACGTTGTGTAGCAGGCATCAAGAACTGGATCTTCTCATAATCGTACATACTGCACCGTATCATTTTTCCAGACGAACCATGATACGCCAAACGATGGCAAACAACAATCTCATTCGTCCATATAATGTGCAACCGGTCTTTATTCTTGGAGTGATGCCAGAAGCCAAAATAGACCAAACCAACGAGAACCTTCTGGAAAAGGAATTCCGTCTGTATGGTGACATCGTTCAAATGGCTTTTGACGAAGACTTCCGGAACCTGTCGCTTAAGGCTACGCTGTGGTTGAGATGGACCAACGAATATTGTCCTCAAGCCCATCTGGTTCTCAAAATCGATGACGACGTGGTCGTAGATATCTACAAAGTGATGCCACTCTCCCGTGGTTTGTTCTCAAAGTACAAACGATCAATCTTCTGCAATGTAAATAACGTTGGCACTCAGCCAATCCCAAGGATAGGCAGAACCAAAGTGGATATGAGAGAGTTTACCAACAACACCTATTACCCGTACACCTACTGCAGTGGTTTCATTGTCTTTCTTAGCCGCGACCTCGTTTCATTGCTGGCACAGACTATTCGTCAAGTTCCATTTTATAATGTCGATGACGTATTCATGTTTGGAATGCTTCCTAAGTTTGTAGGCCACGTCACTTATCACAACCTAGGGTACAATGTGAGCATTTGGCACCAGAAGGTCTACAACTGTACTATTGAACGCGCGACGCATTGCCCTTACTTTGGAACGATGGCTGAAGACTATGGCGACCGATTAAGAGTTTGGCAGGCCATGAGAAAAAGCCACGATCACGATTTCCACTTTCCTCGGATAACGATACTTTGAGTTTGATGGAACATTAGAACCTCACGTTCAAGACAATTACATATATGTTTTAAAAAGAACTCGAACCCCATGGTAAATAAACAACACAACGAAACACAAACAATTTTATCACACAAACAACAACATTCTAAAACAACATTAAATAACAAACAACGCCCATCTCTATAACAAAAAAACAACAATTGAGCTAATTATGGGAACAACGGCTTTAACTTTAAGGATGATGACCGCAATTATTGACCTCTCTTTTTGGCCGACAGACACATTTCCTCGACCCCTTCCCCTTTCTCATCTCTCTCTCTCTCTCTCTCTCTCTCTCTCTCTCTCTCTCTCTCTCTCTCTCTCTCGACAAAGACACAAAGCCCATCGCCAACTACACAATCACACCACCATCGCTCTTGAATATATTTCAAAGTTGATTGCTCAATGTTGTCATTTCCAATTGCTAAGGTGATATTATAAATCTATCAATCAATCCGTGTGATTGTGAAAGCTATACAGAGCATAATTGCATGAAGTGGATCCATCGATTTTGACACGTTTATGATTATAATTAATGTTAAACACACACATACAAACGTCATCAAATTCGATAGATGTGTATTATCATAAACGATACATGTATTATAATTATTACTATACCCGGTACGGGAAACACGCGGTCAAGTTCCATAGTGACAACAATGTAACATAAAGCGCAATGGAGTTCACTGATCTCACGTTGGTAAAGTAAAATGACTTCTATGGAGCTCAAGTGGATTTTGGGCTCTCAGTTCACGTTGGATTGCATGACCGGTCCTCACGTATATACATGTATAACGTGATTGGGTAACAACTAACATTATCATTGAAGCCCCGTAGGATCAAAGACGAGATAAATACAAAGGAATGTACAAAAGAATAAATCTTGGGGACCAGACAGATGTACCGTGACTTTTGCTTGAGTCCAGTCATCGGGGATCTTACATTTGCTTAGTGATTTTCCGAAAAGGTCTGTGATGGACATAACCAGTACCCTGGTAGTTTGAGACAAAATCCTAGAGTGTATTTCATCTGAACCCCCCCCCCCCCCCCCCCCCCCCCCGTTTGGAGTCCCTTAACAGTTTTTGACTTTGTCTAGTGTAAAAAGCTGTATTGAACTCTCTCAATTCATTATCATATGAGTAAGGGGTGATTCTGATAGGGTTTCACCTTTCTCTATTGTGAAAACACTTCAGAAGAACGTATTAATAATGTTACTAAACACTACTTTTTTTTTTTTGCGTACGTCTGCCACTTCACTTTTGATGGTTCTTTTGCTCTTGACATATGACCGGAAAGCCTTTGGGTTTGTTTTGCCTAGGCTGCGACTTTTTTCTGAACTCATTAGAGCTTCCCTGCACGCCTTTCTTGCTTTGTTGCGAACTATTAACGTATTTGTAAAAGCTTTGATCATGTTGTTTTTCCATTTTGTAAATACATGCAATTTGTGTTTCTTTTTGTTTTAAGAGTCATTATTCATCCACTTGAAAAATAAAATTGCTCTTTTAAAAAAAAAAAAATATTTGGTACATGCGTCTTTATGGTACTGGTACTACTCGGCGTTTTCTTAATAACTTTCCAAGTCTCGCCAATTAATTTGTTCAAAAGCTCTGCTGAACATGAGTCTACTGAATGAAGTTCATTTATGACTCCTTTATAATCAGCTTTTGAAAAATTTTACTGGACAGATGAGAGTAATGAGACGTCTTTCTTTACTGCAGCATGCTATGCTCACTCCGAGGACAGCATGATCACTTTTAGACCAGCATCTCTATGGTTATTTCGTTTACATATTGTATAAGTTCTTCGTGTTTGAGAACACTAGGTCAACTAAACTTGATTTTTTACCATATCTATATCGAATAGCTGTCTTCTGGTGTTGTATTAAGAATGCGTCTTTGCAGGCTTTATAGAGCTGATTAGTAGAGTGTTTAAAATTTACTTTGCAAATTTCTTTTTACCAATCTATTTCTGGGTAATTGAAATCGCCTAGAATTAACAAATTTGAGGGCTTTATTTCATTAACATTTATGAGGGAAAACTTTAATCAGTTTGTTATTGGCTGTACTGTACTTTTTCGTAATAGACTTCGGTAAATCCGTTCTGCCCATTAAGTTAAGGATGGAATTTCCGCAATGCAAGATGCAGTCAATGAAAATGGATTTTTTACAGTCAGAATTTATCTATTATTTTTGTGCTTTTTCGATGAAGATGACAAACAAGCAAATCAACTTTATCTTGAAATATATGTATGCTAACTTTATTTGTACAAAATTTCTAACATTCTGGTAAATTTCTAAAACACTCAGGCAGTTTCTCACATTCATTATTATAAACATTATATAGACATACATATATTAAAAACAAAGCTGATTCTGAAAGAAAAATAAAATAAAATTGTTCTCAAATAAATAAAAAAATCCAGCAGGAAGGGACAGACTAAAATCAGTAAAAACCGATAACGCAAAAGACAGGGGAAATAACAAATAAAAATAAATTGATCAACGAGTCCCAAGCTTCAAACAAGTCAAAGGAAAACAAAATCCGTTCAAAATAATACAATGCTAAAATATGATATAAAAGCATGTTAATTGCTGGTTGAGGTTTTGCTCAAGCAAGGCAAACAGACAAATAAATAAATAGATAAATAACAATTATGGTGACATATGACATCATCCAAGAAATGTTGATTCTATCATTCTAAGCTCTCCAGGTGATACAACTTCTTGCATGTGAATACGGGCATACAAAACTGATTTTTTTTGTTTATCAGATACTACCACAATTACTTTATTTCATTAAGAGCAAGAGGTAGAATATGCTGTAGGGGAAACTGACTAATTTCAATTTGGTTTTACTTCAGCCACGGGGTATGAGCAATTGAGGTCCATGCAGTCATAAATAGCCTCATTGTGGCAGGGTCATGATATGGATGTGATTGACTCTCATCTGTATTTATTTATAATTCTGACTTGGCCGTTATTTGTGCATCGCAGACTCTGTTGCCAGGCCATTAAAAGTAACTATAATTTGCTTGTAGGTTCTAAATGATGCCAAAATCGTTTCCATTTAAGAAATTTTTCTGCCAGAACCTACTTGTAGAGACTAAAATCAGTCAAATCTGATGAAGTAAAAGACAGGGAAAATAATAAATAAAAATAAATTGATCAATGAATCCCAAGTTTTAAACAATTCAAAGGAAAATAAAATCTGTTCAAAATAATAAAATGCTAAAATCTGATACAAAAGTATGTAAATGTTCGATTAAGGAAAATGTCATTGTTTCCCCCATTATTGATTAAACCTTTCATTCCCCTTAACCATCATTTTCAACGAGTTTTATTATGAAAAAATGAGAATAGCACCGTTTGAGTTTGTCCGCATAACCTCAGTATTGAACACTGACTCAATCTAATAATCAAACTTGATATCACTTGGGGTATAACATACTTGTAAAATTATATTCCTGACTATTTTCAAAATAGCAGTCTATTTTGAGAATAATTGTTTCTCATCGGTAATGTTCCTGCTAATGGTGACATGCAAAAAGTTTTATTTAGAAGATGGTTTACATCAATATTGTTAATATAGCCCCTCTAGACCAAAACAACTCATCCGCACAAAGAGATTACACTAAACAATTTCTCATTCTTTTTTTGTCCTCACCAAACATACTCCTTGATGATGTCATTCATTTCAGAAATTCCTCCCAAGTGATAACAGGTAAATGATCATATTCATTTGAGACTGGTACAAGTAGTTATTGTTTTTCACAATTCTGAGCTGTCGTTATCGTTCTGAGATCAATGTTTATGTAAATCAATGACATAACCTTTTGTAACTGTTGCACTTATAATCCTTGTTAATTGTTCACTGTGTAAGAATGTGCTTAGATGTTTGTTTATTTGAAAGAAAAACAGCGATAGTGAATAAAAAAACCCAAACCAAATGCTTTTAGCTTACAAGAGTTAAATCATGCAAACAGCAATGCAAGATTTAAGAAGACTAACGTAGTTGGTTGACACAATATCATGATCAATAAATGAGTAGTTTGTATTTTTAGTAATCATAAAACTGAATTATATAAATGCATTATATAATATACATGAAGCGATTAAACCTCTTGTCAGTAACAAATTTATACAGAAAGGGAACTTAAAATTTATCAAACAGTACATTTATCTCACATGAAATAAATGGAAGCTTTCTGTTCATACTTTTTTTAGCATATCCATTCAGTCACAAAACAAAGTCCATTTTTACATAAATACATTTCATAGCATACAGTAGTACATTGATTTTGTTTCCATTGTAGCTCTGTATAGCTGTTTGCATGCATTTCAAAAAAACAAATTCTAAGTTAAACCTATGCTGTATTAAAACAACTTTCTTTACATTGGCATAGTATCACATTGTAGTACATTGACTTTTTAAAACCTTGTAACTCTCCCATTCACTTTACAGGTACACATATTTCAAATAAAAAAATGTTTAAACTTAAAACTATACTGTCTTAATTTGACTTTCTTCACATTGGTATTGTATAAGATTGACTTTTTTACACAGTGGCCAATTCATTCACTTAACATGTGTTTCCGTTACAAACATCCAAAGGTACGTCTTCATTGTACTTTATGGATTTTTTCTTTTTTACACGTATTCACTATAATATAAATAAGATATTTTAAACATATTTTTTCTATGCCATTCCATATTAACATTTCATCACCCCAATTTAGATTTGTTCTAATTCTGTGTCCATGAGCTCCAATTTTAAGAAAATTTCATTTGAAAGGTTTTAACTATTTATAACAACACATAAATGTAAATATGGAAAACAAATTAATGTTCGTATTTTGAATATGATTCAAGTATTGTACGTAAGAGGAGATATAACACATATATTTTTGAGACAATTGGTGACTAAATCCTGAATTTTTGGAAAACTGGACGTGAAACAATTGTAAACTGAGGTGACGATTTGAATTTCTCTACATTGCAGCCCATTGAATCTTCGTATTAAATTTTTTTTTTAACTCTACGGAGAACTCTACAGAACTTGAAAACACAACACCATTCTCAATTCAATGGTAACACATAAATATTAAAGCAAACGCTGAGAAACATAAGACCCCCATCTTATGGGTGTGCCTTCCTAGCTGTGCCCATGATATTCATTGCAAATGAGATTTTACCCCATGCTAAGAAAGCAATCTGACAATGATTTTCAATATACACTTATAGTCACCTCAGCAACAAATATCTAAATATTTCATTCAGCAATAGAAAATATCAGACATCTTCGTAGTTCTCTAACATTGAGATAATGAGAAAAAACAGTAAAAAGGAAATACACCTTTCATCAGAAATAGATGGAAATACTTCATTTGCATACTTTGTAAAACTCCTGACAATGACATAGGAGGAGGAGGACATTTTTGTAAATCATTGTTCTGAATAAGATGAATGGTGAAATAAATACAATATCATTATCAACATATAAAAAAGGTCTTGGGGAAATCTAGAAGAAGAAAAAAGCACACACTATGTGTGATACCCTCCAGATAAACAGAGACGAACATGCATCACATATTTACTTTGAGGATAATTATTGCACGCATCGTATTCACCTATTCACACACAAAAACAAACATGTCTAATTCGTCAATATTTTCTGTGGCATAATTTTCCCGTTAGTCCTTAAACAATTTTTTTTTTCTCCCCGATAGTTCTCAAATCAAATCTAAAAGATAATAAAACGAGTTTGCAATACGATTGTAACATGTTTTTTTGTGTTTTCCAACAGTGATGGAAATGTGAAGAGGTTTTGACATTTGATAAAGAAATGAACAAACATTAAGTTCTAGTAGTTGTAGAACTCAAGGAGTTAAAAATAAAATAAAACAAAACAAAGTAAAATGAAGTATTCAAAGAAAAAGATTGATAAAACATTAGAGACATATCACCTATCAAAGAGGAATAATTTATATGTTTATCACTGGCCTTGAGGAAAACAGACAGAAATGCATATGTAGCTTTCACCGTATAGCAAATAAATACATTGCATCTTTCCCCTCATGACTGACTCGTTCCAAAAGCAGTCATTCACGTTTGATTACATGTCTGATCGCATTTACCTTTCCTGGGGACCAGGCACGCGTTATCTCATGATCGCGGCACAACGCCATCGGACCAAGCACGAGATATCTCGTGAACGGTAAAATAATAATCTAAACTAATTCCAATCCAATATTTTGGCCGATAGATCCGTTTTTGATATCATTACGCTTTTCAACGTCCGGTTTCACATAAGATGGCGTCTTTTTTCATCTTCAGTCCATTTTATCGAAGTTTTTGTAGCCTATGCTAATAATGTCAACCCGCACCGCCGACACACAGTCGACGATGTTGTCGAATTCTTTCAGACACTTGATTTTGATGTTGAATCGGAAGGTTCCGATGATGAATTTACCCCACCAGGTGAGAACATGATTATTTTTTTTGACAGTGTATAGCATTGTCAAGTAGATCTCTAGATCCCTATGACTCTATGGCATGACTTGAGAGTTTGAAAGCTAATAATTGTATGCTCATGAATGTTTGTTTACAATGTAAACAAAATGTCACGCCCATTTCATGACGTGCAGGTGCATATCAATAGATTATGGATTTTAGATTATTGATTCTATTTAGATTTATTATTCTATAGACTAGAACTAGAGTTAGAGACAGTTAGAGTTAGAGTACTAGATCTAGACTTAGAGTTCGAGAAAAGGAAATTGACATTTTGACTGATCAAAAATATAAAAATAACAGAGCTGCTTAGATAGTAGATTGGCTTAGAAAACTTAGTGTGTGTAAAGAGGGTGTTTATGTTTGCTGTGGTTTTTGTTGGTTTTATCTCTTTATCATTCATTTCAAATATATGATGTACCGTAATGATATATATTTATATATTACTCTAGTTATTTTGTTATCTTTACATTTCAGTTTCTCTGCTTGATCTTGACTCGGACAACAATCTGTCAGATCCTGACGAACCTTCAACATCAACAGCTGCACCAGCAAGAAAACGTGCACAAGTTGCTCTGCCTGCTGCTAATGGATTATAGACTGAGGATTTGACAGGCTTTGGTACAACACCAGTTTTCACTGGTGATCCCTGTCTCAATGTTCCTGAGACTGCTGGGGAGCCTCTTGATTTTTTCTGATTATTTTTCACCATCAACATTTTGAAGTCCGTCAAATCGGAAACAAATCGTTATGCAGCATTCGAACTTTCAAAACGTGACCCACCGCCAGAGAGCTTGTATAAAAATTGGAAGTTTCATTGGACGACATTCGTTCATTCTTCGTTATTTGGATTCACATGACTTTGGTGAAAAAGCATAACTTGAAAGACTACTGGTGTGAAATGGATATCGTCAAAATCAAGTTTGTATCAAAACTCATGTCACGGAACAGATTCCTGCAAATTTTAGTGAACAATAATGAAACTCGAATTCCTCATGGAAATCCTGGATACGATCCCTTTCATAAAATCCGTCCATTTGTTGACCACCTCACCACCACATTCAAATCATTACTCACAGCAAAACAAAAAGTTGTTGTTGATGAGGGCATTTGTCCATGGAGGGGCAATCTTTGATTTAGAGTCTACATGAAGGATAAGCCTAATAAATGGGGGATAAAATTATATATGCTATGTGAAAGCTCATCTGCTTACGTGTGGAATTTTGAAATTTATTGTGCTCATCCTGAACTTAGCAACACACCTGTAGATGTGTGCCTTCATCTATTTGCTCTTGTGTTGGTGCAGTCATCCATCCTTTGTAATAAATTGAAACGGGCAAAGGGGCTGCCAATGCTAACCGTCAGAAGGTTTTTGAAAATTCTAGGTCAACAGATGGCAGAGGATGTTCATTGTCGGAGGCCGGTGACCATGTTGCACCAACAATGGATTGTCTAACACACCGTTGCTTCCCTGACTACATTCCACCCACGGAAAAGAAGCATAAGCCAACATGTGCTTGCAAGGTGTGTAGCGATAGAGGGAACTGGGATACAAATGTCGTTAAATGGAAAGAGACATCCTTCTGATGTCCCTATCATCAAGTTCCTCTATGAGCAGTTCCATGTTTTCGACTATTTCACACCAAAAAGGACTTTTGTGCATAGAAAGAAACACACATTTATGTAAATATGTAATTTGGTTCACATGACTATTCTTTTCATTGTCTTCATCCATAAATTTATCCCTTTTTTATTTCTTCCTTGTTTTAATTTTCTATTTGATGGTTTTAAAATATTGTTTTCATTTGAAAGCTGAAAATAAATGTAATTATACCCTTCTAAGCAAATAAATACCTATTGCCACTTGGCATATGGTTAAATTCGAATTCAGCTTTTTAAAAATGAAAGTTAATTTGATTTTGTACTGTATGACTATGTGCAAGGGGGTAAAATATTTCCGAAAAAATGATATTATGGTCCCTGGTCTACCAAAATTTGCTGGATAACTATGAAAGCTATCCAAGCAGCAATTGATTTGTACAATAAAGCCATTATGGATGTACAATTTTGCCCAAAATTATGACTCTCTTGAGTCTGAGATTTTTTTACAATTTTTTGAAAATGTCTTAAAATGGCTGGTCCTGAGTAGTTATCGGTTCAAATCTGGCTGGTCCCCAGTGAGTTAAATAAATATCCAATTTAAATAGAACTTAAATAGAAATAACTAACAATAACTGTGCATCCTGGTTCAGAAGCAAATTTACCCAAACGGAGGAAAAAGAAAAGCAAAAACAAACCAACAATCAAAAATCAAGAAATTAAAACGATATTCTATGATAAAGATTCAATTCATTTGCCATCTTTCCAAACTCTCTGGACGTTGGTGAGGTGATGGAAAGCGCGTTCTGTCATGTTCAAGGCAGGAATTATAGGGTTAAGGCTGGGCTCTCCTATCAAAGACAGTCCACACAGACCCAGATATGCGTGTAAAGGGTCTGGACGAGAGAGAGAGAGAAAAAAGAAATCCATGAAGATGTCATTATATTTTTAACACAGAGAAGAAGAATGGGTGAAAACAAAATTAAAACATCTGTTTGTCAAGTCTCTCTTTTAATGAAGTTTTTACTTGAAGACTTTTATCCCGATTTCATACAACTGCGGCCTTTTAAGGAGGAGGAGGAGGGGTTGGGAAGGGGGGTTAGGGGAGGGGTTGGGAACGTAGTTTTTAAAATTATTATTTGATATAGATAATTTTAACCAATACCATTGTACTCTGTATGTCTAAATTAGCTGAAAGAAATATTACAACTTTTTTATCATATGGTTGCCATGGGAACGCCGCCACCTTGGATTTTCATTGCGAAAATACCTACAACTTCATTTCAAATAGACTTCTTTAGTTATGAACAAACTTGGCTATAACTTAGCGCACATGTTATTCCGTTCAATATCTAGCCGCACCCCGATGTTTTTATATAAATGAAATGGCTTTGATTTTATGAATGTTTTGCAAATGCTTATAGCAACCTTACCAATTTTTGGCAAATTTAATCACATAAAAATTCCTTTAGCAAAAATTTGATGAGATATCAAAATCGCTACAGGTTGATTTTTTTTTTTGCGTTATAGATGTTATATACCAAATTTGGGCGCAATTGTACAACAAATGAAAAAAAAAGTAGATGCCACATCACAGTCAAAAAGTAAAATTTTGAGAAAATCACATTTTGAACCATTTTTTCTGTTATTTTAATGGGGTTTTTTCTGCATATATACATATAAAAGAACAATATAATACTTTGAAACATCATATAATCTTGAGAGACTATCAAATACTTCCTTTTGAGCCTATTTCAACTGCTCCAGGTCCCTTACACTCGTGTCCGGATGGCATTTTTCTTATAACAGGTGCACAGAATGTTTCCCTTAATATGCGGCAGATCTTAGCTAATATTGACAATCATTCCTCAAAACCGGACAGTGGACAGGTAAGCACCTATACGGGAGTAGATGATCCCACCCTCCATGAGTCTCCTGCTGCCTTGCAGGCAGGTGTTGGCCGACCAAAGGCTAAGGGAGTTAACCCTGACAGAAAACAATCTGCTGCCTTGCAGGCCAGTCTTGACTGAACAAAGACTAAGGAGTTAACCCTGACAGAAAATAACAACCTGCTGCCTTGCATGCTGGTCTTGAATGACCAAAGACTAAGGGAGTTAACCCTGACAGAAAATAACAAGGCCTGGTAGGGAGCCTCAAGGTGGCAGCCCCACCATCTACCTAGGGTACAGTGGGCTAATCCCTGCTTATCCAAAACCAAACTGATTCAGAGAAATAAATGCAATATACCCGGCTTGATCTTTCAACGACGAACATTAAAACGAACATGGACTGTCATTTTTGGAACATGGAATATTACGGCAGTAAATGGAAAAAAGTTAGAATTAGTTGAAGAAATGGAAAAATTTAAAGTAGACATTTTGGCCATTACAGAAACAAAGAAAAAAAAGGACAAGAAATAGAAAATGTAGGACCGAATCATATTTTAATCTTCCCAGGAGTAGATGTCAAAAATAAAGCTAGAGCAGGAGTGGGCCTCCTAGTGCATCGAAGACATGAGAAGCTACTAGAAAGTTGAAACTTATAAGCCCACGGCTATAAGAGGTAAATATTAAACCAAAAGGAAAAGAAATTAAATAATTAATAGCTTATGGACCAAACGAAGACGCAACTAAAGAAGAAAAAGATATCTTCAAAAACGATTTACAGATAGCTGCAGAGAATCTTTAACACGAACAGGAACTAATGGTTTTAGGAGATTTAAACAATAGGCAACAATTTCCCCATCTTTAGTAAAACATTAAAATTAAAGTCTCATTTACAATCAAAACCTGCTGTCCAAGCACTCAACGTATCAATTTTCTCATAAAGGAAGGGATAAGGGGGCATTTTGTGGATTCCACTGTCCAACATATGTGTTGATCTCAGGATGAATTAAGAGAAAACAGAAAAAAACAGCAAGTGAAAATAAGTAGGACCATGTTGATTTTACTTACCAGGCTGGTGATCTGGGTACTTGGCAAAGCCACCAGTTAAAGGAGATTGAGCACTGAGTAGAAAAGATCTGTTGGCAGTGACATCTGCCAGGTCAAGGACACCCAACATCTGCATGGAAACAATTTTAACTCTTTTATCATTTGTAAACAGCTGTAAATCTCTCTTTCTCTATGTCTGTGTGTCTTTCTCTCTAGTCTCCATTTCTTATATATATTCATGCTTTCCGTTTATTCTATACTGGTATCTCTTTCTTAAAATCAAAATTTTAATCAAATAGCTTTGAATAACAGAAAAAAGCCATTAGCAATAAGACAATGCAGAAATCACTTGAGGTAATCCACATGTTTATATATCATGGAACAGATGCATTGTCAACATAATGAACAAATGACATTTATAAGCATTAACTGCAATCACTAAGATGAAAGTTATGTGGAAAACAGAAACCATCTAATATTAATGAAGCAAAGAAATGCATACATTTTCCTTATCCAGACTTTTAGCCAACTTTAGGAACAAAATTTGTCAACAATAACTGAACAGAGTTACAGGGGGATCAATTGCAATTACTTGTAGTTAAAGCTGTGCGATAAATGGCAACAAGTCAGTGTGAACAAGTTCAAGGGGCTCACTTACCTGCAGAGTTGCTCCCACCCAAAAGGAGTAGCAAGTGTCAGCTGGTTTGTTTGGCCTGCCAGTAAAGCCAGATTCTTGTCGTCTTAGAAGCCATCGTTTTAATCGACACCGTTGAGGTGCTGACAGAGCTGTTTCTAACACATCCATGAGATATAGTGAAGCAACAGCACAATAAGTTGAGCCACCTGATAAAATAGAAGGAATTTTGTGTTTAACACAGCATCAACCATCACCCCGTCGTCTCAAATGATATTTCCTACTTAAAAAGAAACATGACTTACTTGACAGCTATAAACAGCTATAAGAAAAGTGAAATTAGGAAAAGCCCCAGGAGCAGAGCAAGTTTATCCAGAAATTATTAAAAACCAAGGGAGAGAGGCAGACAAACTACTACATGCAATATGTCAACAAGCATGGAAGTCCAAACAGGTGCCAGACGACTGGAATAAGGGAATGGTAGTACCAATACACAAGAAAGGATCAACTATGGAATGCTCAAACTATAGAGGGATATCACTACTTAGCGAACCAGGAAAAGCGTATGCCAGGATACTGGAAATGAGACTAAGGAAAAGAGTAGAGGATCAGATTGAAGAACACCAGAGTGGATTTAGACCAGGACGAAGTGTACAAGACCACATATTTACAATTAGACAAATAATAGAAAAATTCCTTGAGAGAAATACTGACTTGCCCCTGTGTTTTATTGACTTAGAAAAGGCATTTGACACTGAGAGGAGGGATGAACTATGATATTCCTTAAAAGAACACAGTAGAGCAAAATTTAATAGAAGCCATTAAAAGTTTTCACAATAAACCAACATGTGCAGTTAGAGTAGCTGGAAATGTATCTGCAGAATTTTATGTAGATATAGGAGTAAGACAGGGTTGTATCCGAAGTCCTCTTTTGTTTATCACATTTATGGATTCAGTCGCAAAGGCATCCTCAAAAATGAAGAAAATGAATGTGGGTATGTGGAAGCTCAAACCAGTAAATGTATCAATGCTTTCATTTGCTGATGATTTAGCTATGTACACAATGCTAAAACTCAAGGTAAAAGACCAAAAGGCAGACCTCGGAGAAAGTGGGAGGGAGATATAAAAGAGGCATTGAAGCATAGAAATTTAACTTTCATGGAAGGAAACAGAAAACGTCAGGACAGGGCACCCTGGAGAAAGATCATTTCGGGCATCTTAAACCCATACACCAGAAGGTAGAATGGAAACTGATAAAGAAAGAAAGAAAGAAAGAAGACAATGGTTCAAATCCTGGGTGGCACAGGGTTTTTTTTACTCTTCTTTCAGCACTTGGCCCAGGGGTGCATGAGTAGCCAGCAAAAGGCAGAGAAGGATATTATCAGAGTTAGATGGAAAATCTAACACAGGTTGTTATACTATGAACTCCCGTAGGAGTTCAGGACTTTGAATGAAATGGCCTGCTACTGCTAGGAAATAAATGATGAACAATGTCAAGTCGGTGAGCCTGCACATGTGCAGGGATATAGAGATCCATCTTTATCTTTTTTATCCTTAGACAGACCATATTGTGGGGGAATGATTTTGTTTGTTCTTGAGGTTTTCTTTATTCTAAGATGGTGTTGATCCAGTAATGCCAACAATCTGACAGAGTTGACTTCAGTGAAAACTTTTCTCCTTCTTACCATGTGCTTCATTGTGCGGTCTTTGACCAAAAGCTCCTTCATATGACTGGGGAAGAGGAAAAGAAATGTATGATTATGTCACAGTGGTAGAAAGATGCATATGAGAATAATTTATAGTACATGACTCTTAAAACATGAGTCTTTTATGGACAATAAAGAATGATCTTATTTTATAATGTCATATGTCTATTAGTTCTATAAACAACACTGAAATGATTGTATTCATGCTAAGATTTAGCTCCAAAGTCTAAAATTTTCCAAGAAATAATTTTAACATTTACATGATCCCAATGAATGAAACAGTACAAATATGGGAACAGGGTCTTTTCTCCTTGAGTACAATTTTGTGAAAGCTAAAACAACTTGAATTCAACAGTACTGAATATTTTTTTAGTGAAAGTGAATCTAATTTTAACAAAGTGGTAGATCTATTTCTTTCCTAAACATGCAAAACTGTCATGACGATGATAAATGATACTTAATTGATTTAACAAACTGCTGGGCGCTTCAACCAATTTACTATGCATGCTTAACATAGTTTAATCAGAACATATATGATTCTATCCACCTATTAAACTGTTAATGGTTCAACACATTTTTTACCCTTTTAATGACTCAAACAATGTACCTGCTATTTATTATACTGTCAAGTTACCAACTAGACTGCTTTTGATTCAATCAATTAACCATAATATTAAAATAAAAACAATGACCTACCAAACTGTTGAGGATGTAGGAAATGGTCTTTTTCTTGTCCATACCACTCCAGTCCTCCAGAATATAACACACACAGCAGGCACAGTAAACAAAACGCATATCATTTTCGCTACCCTCCAAAGCTGACACAAAACTGAAAAGTTAAGATGGAGTCAGTGAAGAGAATGTCCATGAGATGAGTACATTTCATTATTTAATCCAAAAAAAATAACGATGACTTTTGGCTAATTTGGAGCTATAAGAATTAGCGTTCACCCTTGATATCTTAGTGGCATGGGTAGCCTAGTGGTTATGATGTCTGACTTGGGAAACACACCTAATACACATTTTCCTTCACAGTCCAGGTGTAAAAAGAGTACCAGCATCAGCCGGAGAGTAAAGCCTGTGACAGACTAGCCTCTTCTCCAAGAGGTCATGTATTATCACCAATTTCGTTTTATACTACGGTAACTGGAATGAGCACTGGCTCTATGGGCTGATATGGCTGTGGGTCCGGAAGGTCACTTTCATAACTTTAAAAAAGGGGACTTTTGAAATTATTTTCCCCAAACTCTTTCTTTCTTTCTTTATCAGTTCCCATTCTACCTTCCGGTGTATGGTTTCCCGAAATTTCCATGAGCAAATTAGAGGGAAAAGAGTGACAAAGAATGTATTTATCTTTTGATTGCCATGGTAATACCACTTTTGTTTTTATTGTCATGATGCAATAACCGTGTTTGAACGTAGTATTTTAAAAACCATTATTGAATTTCACTTTGACCGTTGAAAGTCATTGTGTCACAGTGGACTGTTGCTGGAATACATTGGCCAACCAGGGAAAATTTGTTCTGAAAGACATAATGTGTGTGATACTTTTTTAAAAAGCCAGATTGCATCTTTCTGCCTCAAATTGAAAAGAAAAAGAGAATGATAACAAAAACTACGAAATTCATAAAAAAATAGTGAAATTATTTGGGTTTTACAAAATTGAAAAAAAAATACTCAAGTATTTTTTATGGTAAAATTCTTATTTCTCATCCGATTTTGATGGGACTTGGATTAGAATTTTTCATTCAAAGATACACTTCATTTATTTTTACTTAAGACTTGATGCAATGAATTCCATGATTTTGTCTTAGACCTTTCAGAAAGGCACATTTTATGTTATCGTTTGCAAGGCCATCTGGAACCGAATACAGGTTTGTGATTGATTAGATTGCCCAAGATGTGCTCTTGTCTCAGGCAATCTAAAAGATAGAACATGCCAACAGATTCACAGCAATGGTCATGAAGATTTGATTTTGTAGGAGGATTTATGTTTTACAAATGACATTATTTTAAAAATGATACGTTCAAGATATTCTGTTTCACGTTTCCCCCAAGATTGGGAATTTCAGACCAAAAATAAGAAGACACAAAGCTTTTACAAATCCTTAGGAAAATGTGTATTAGTTATTTTCCTGTGTGCAATCTATAATTTTCAACTATGTTTGATGAATCAAAGACAACTTTCAATGTTTTAGTGCACTACGCACGAAAGAAGAACGTAAACCTAATCCAGTGAAATTTTAAACATTTAAAAAATTTTACAAGCTCACCTAAGTCATCCCTGCCATTGAACTGAAATCATGTTCATTTCGACGTAGGTGATTGGCTCAAGAGGGTTAGGCGATTATTGGGATGTCTCAACCCATTTTGGGCAGCTACTGGTGCTCTGCCATCGAGAGGGTTAAAGGACTTTGATTGATTTGCTTTTTATCTGATCTCTTAAGCAGAATCTGGAAATGGCCGGTTAGACCGTGGCTGAAGATGTTCAATTGAGTGGTATTGTTGTCTGCCAATGCTTTGTTACAGCAATGCTATTTGACATTTTGCTTGTAAGTCTTAAGTATTATGAAAACATGAACTTGTCTCCATAGACTCTTTAATAATGTTGCTGTGTGGTTTCAGCCATACATGTAAATAAACAATCAAAAGACAAAGGGAAAAGATAGGGGATTGTCACAAATTGTTGCCTACTCACCTGCCATCTGACTTCTGTAAGGCTTTGATACCCGCCAGCATGGCTGATTTGTGTATACATGTAAGATCGTCCCCGAGTATAAGAAGGGTTACAAGAGCTGTGTAGGTCATAGCTATATTACTACTGTCATCTGCTATGGTGGTGAAAGGTATCTTAAATGAGATAATAGTCATAGAAATTACAAATTATTTCAAAACTGAAAACAAGTATTCAGTATAAGCACATACTCTCCCTGGTAACAATGAATGAAAGATCTTTCTAAATAAAACAATTTTTCCAGTCAGTCTGAGCCTCAAGTTATCTGTAGATAATAACATACATTCTATTTGGTTTCCTTATTCATTAATCCATGTTCAGTGTTTTAGTAGGATATTTGAATTTTATCACTATACCCCTTTAGAAGACTGCTTTTTGTTTATTAATGTGTATGAACACATAAGACATCAAAACTTTTTGAGCCACTGCCAACAACAGAAGGCTCTAGATCTAGCCTACCCAGAATCAAGACTTCAATGTTACAACAACAAAAACAACCCTTAAACAACCTAAACAAAACCTCTCAAAAGAAAAAACCCAAACAAACCAAAAACAAAATTTTCAATAGGAGAAGTATTTGACAATTGGTCAAGCTGCACAATCACCCAAAAGCCTCTGGCTTGGCAAATCAGCAATGAACATAGAACTACACTTTGAGGCATCATGTTGCATGTTGATAAATCAAAAACAGACACCTTTGACATATTCAAAAGTATGGTTTATTTCACGTTAGCGGCTCTGTCTCTAAATTCATTCAAATTACCACTAGTTTCATACATTCTTTCACAATACACCCAACTCAAAATAACGAGTGGAAAACATGCAATATTTACCACCATAACTAAGGATACACGGTTTATGTAAGGAAAATTCCTCCGTAGCCCTTACAGTTACAGCCAAAAGAGGCAGATTTAATATTGGTTTCTATAGCGTGAAGTAGAACAAGTGACTATAATTACCTCTCGGACAGGACGCTAGTCTGTCTCAGGTCTTTACTCCCAAACTGCTGCTGGTTTTAGTGGGGACAATGCGTGTTAAGTGTATTTCCCAAGGAACACACTATCAGATCTAGTATTGCTAGGATCCAGACCCAAGGCCTCATAATCCTAAGTTCTGCAATCTAGCCACTAGGCCACCGAAATCATCTCTGTAAGGTATGTCAAGCTTGTTTTATTTTGTGAAAGTGTATCATTCAGGAAAAGTTAAAAGTAAAATGTTCTCAATTACCTTTTCTACATTATAAGGATGACCAAGCATTGAGCAACCTCGAAAGCCACATTGCTTAAGATTTGATCCTAGAAAAGCAATGGAAGCAAACATTTCAGATGACATTGACTAAAATCTTAAATCATTTTCATGTAAAGGGATAATAATAAAACATGAACATAATATTATGTCTACTTTGTAAACCTTAGAACCATAAAGTATCAAAAGAATCTTTGATAAGTATAATTGTACTTCTAACTACACATCAATATCAACATTTTTTTTAAAGTGGAGACATAGGCTTACATATCTAATGCACTATATATATATATATTATTTATACAAAAAAGACATGAAATAGTATAAGTACCACACAGTAACACAATACCAGCCAACAATTCTTATATTCTAGACAAGAGCATAATCCAAAACCGATTATTGAATCTATGACCTTCCAAATGACCATGACATCAACCACATTACCATGATATTAATTTTGTATTTAATACCACATTGGCAATCATAAATCAAGTATCATTGCTAAAGGGTATCAAAGCAGTAGTGATGAATCCTTGTACATGTGTACAAAAGCAAAAAATATATTAAACATACAACTGTGTTAAATGTTACTTTTAACATTGATATAACTTAGCAGAATATTCCTTCTTCATAGGCATATTCTTTCTATTACCTGCACTATATTTAATATGGTGGCATCAGTTTCAAAATATTACCTTCAGCATTTGGTAAAACTTGTAAACTGTAAATCCATTCAATAATTGTGTCTTTCTCTTTTTCAATTTCACCCAAGGCATTCAACACATCAAGTCCTGATATGGCGAAAAAATGCCACTGACATCCTAGAAAGAAATTATGATAATTGTCATGACATTGATTTATCTAAAGGCATTTGTAACACATATTCAGAATACACTTTAAACAAATACTATATTTATATTCAAAATACTATCAATACAGATATATATAATAATCACACTTATATTGCATTATAGTCTTTTCGCATTACCATAGTACTAGTACTCAGATGCAATTTATCAAGGAGAGAAAGAAAATCCAAACTAGTACAGGTTCAGTTAGAGTTCAAACTATCTCAACAACAACCCCTGTCATGCCCCTTGATGCCGCCAAGCAATTATCAATCAATAAAGACACAGCAATGTTTGCTCGAGCAGGACGGGAGGCGTGAGATCATGAATACTTTGATGTCGCTGTGTGTGGCAATAAAAGAAATAGAAACAAATAAATAAATATCAGTGTTCTGAGAGGAAGGGGAAGGCAAGGATGGAAATGAGGGGTAGATGTTTAGGTACTGGAGGAACTTATGGGCAAAGATGTACAGAAAACCATTGCCAGCTTTATTTTCAATTGGATTTTTGTTGTGGTTGGGCTTTCTTTTGTTTTTGTCCCCTACTCGCTTCCTCTCTTTTGACAACATCATCACTCATTATATAGGCTGTTAAATTTTTCAGTCTTAGTAGAATGAAATAAAAGATAAACCGATATTATATAAAAACAAAGAAAGCATATAGGTGTACAATCACAGAATTTTACAAACCTACCACGGAAACAATTAAATTAGTGGTACTTGCGATTGTAAATTGCCATGATATGATTGTTGAATGCATTGTGTTTTTCTTGCATCAAAAAGTTGTGTTTTTGACCCAGTTTATGATGCATCGCGATATATTACTTAATTGCCCATCAAACTCGGTCCTTTCATGACATCCATGTGTTCCTGATTACCACCACACAAGCGATACTAACATTCATCACATTTACGAAAAAAGAAAGAAAGAAAAGGAATTATTTCTATAGTGCCAACATCCACATAGAAGCGCTCAATTGCGCTTTACATTTCAACAAAGTATACAATGAAACATGTTACAACTTATATAACATATTATTACACACACACACACACACACAACACACACATATTTATATATAATATAATATAAAACACAATTATTGTGGCAACATTTCACACAGGCTATACTCAAAAGTTCAGTTTTCAATTTGCTTTTAAAGGCCCAAAGACTGGGACTAGTTTTTGTTTCAAGAAAAAGAGTTCCAAATGTGGGGAGTCGAAAATTGGAAAGCACGGGCAGAAAACGAGGATTTGAACATCTTTCCTTAAAGTTGTACTTGATGGGACGAACGAAGAGGTCGAGAAGGTTTATAAACGGTGATCAATGATTGAAGATAGTGGGGGTCATATCATTCACACATTTGTAGACCAGATAGGCAATTTTAAATTGAAATCTAAAATTAATTGGCAGCCAATGAAGAGATTTCAGGACTGGTGTGAAATGTTGCCTTGTTTTTGTTCTAGTTATTATCTTGCTGCTCTATTTTGGAGTTTCTATAATCATTGGATTGTACACTTAGGGAGACCGTACAAAAGTGAGTTGCAATAGTCAAAACGGCTAGTCAATAGTTTGTATCTGTGTCTTATCAGATTCCTAATTCACCCAATGTTTCAAATCTGGAAATGGACAACCGCACAGTTTTGTTTCATGGTCTTTCAATGGAAAGACTGGCACAGTTTTGTCACATGGTCTTTCAATGACAGAAATTTGTTGAGGTTAACTCCTGAAGTCCCGTACCGTACAAACACTGAAGATTTGATAGAAGAGTCACCGACTCGCAGCTCGTTGAGTACTCAAAATTTAGACCTTAGTTTACGGAATACAATCTGCTCGGTTTTGTTATCATTTAATTTTAGTTTGTTCATTGTCATCCATTTTCGAATGTTGTCGACGCAATCTTCAATGCTGGTTCTGGATGCTTCCATATTGCCTTTGTTACTACGAAAATAGAGCTGTGTGTCATCTGCATATAGATGATATTCAAGGCCATAGTTGTAGATGATATCTCCTGGAGGCAAAGCTTACAACAAAAAGAAGAGGGCCTAGGACGCATCCCTAGAGTACTCCGTATTTGATCGTTATTGCTTTAGATAGACTCCATTGATAACTCCTTGTACGACCAGATAGATCATCCTTAAAGAAGCACTCTACTATGGCAAAAAAAATATTTTTGATTCTCTATAGATGAGACTTAAGGTTTCTTTCATCGAGTGAGTTTGTTGACTCTGTCCTTTCATCATCATTCATGACGTCCAAGGGTAGATGACATCCTAGTGCCTCCTTACAATATTGGGACCATGTGGTTGATTCTCTATATAAGTTAACAATTTAGAGGCTTCTATTCATTAGTTTTTCATGGGATAGTGACTATATCTCATAAAGCATTGCCACTGTCGTCTCTACATGAGACTATGGATAAGTCTGACACAAAATCATTTTTTGTCCTTGTGTAAATTAGTCATTAGGATTCAGCCTTAAAGGATTCTGATAGATTTTATGAAAGATGAATCTGTTTTTATACAACATCTATGCAGTATTATGCAAATGTATTCAATAACTTCTCTGAAGTTTCACGTTTAAAAATATGGTCCATACACAACCAAACAAAGTCATTTGGTCCCGGTCCGATATCTCACACTGTTCGTTGTCATTGACATTAGAACTGCCTTTGTTTAAATAAACTGTCCATTGTCTCACACTATGTCAGATTGACCGAAATATTCATTAATCGTCTCATACTCATACCATGAAATACTGCGGCAACTGAAAGCAACAACTTTCTTTATGTACCTTGAATATGCCCGACTACGGACATCCTTCCATAGGAATTCCCTACTCAGTCGGAAAAGGTTGCATAAATAGTATTGTATTGACAAATATTTACTAAAATGTAAGTTTAAATAAAGAGTAATGTTTTTTTTAATGGATTTCTGGTTCAGTTGCGCAGATTGTAAGTAGATCTCAGTTTGGTACAATTACACTTAAGCACCACCAGGAAGACGCGAAAATGGTAAATGTAAAGATACTATTCAAGATGTATCATGGACCCGACTTACTACAAAAACATACACGGAGCAATCACTCTCTCCCTCTCATCGATTGACTGCGATGTACCTTGATCCCCTGTTTTCCTACTAACCTCTGGAACTGAGTCTAGCATGACCACTGGACTCACTAAAATATTGGCGATGCTGAAGTGCAGCCACTATCACTCTCCCTCACCACTGAGTAGCGGGCTCCACAAGGTCTCCGACTCCAGGACTGAGTGAGATTTCTGATTAAATTTTTATTATAATATGTCTTGTTTCTGCCTTATTTCACAGTTGTATAACAATGAGGAGAGATAATCAGGGAGGTTCATGGAAGGGCTTTCCCTCTGCATTAAAAGAAATAGAAACAGAACCCCGGTTGCATATTTCCAGGTCGGCTTCTTAAATTACAGCTGCAGTATATTTTCCAATTGTCTTGCCTATGGTCAGCAGTGCTAATCTGGGAGTAACAATAGGAAGACTACTTGGGACTTCGTGATGTATTCATAGAGAAGCAGGGAGAGAGTATTGAGCTTAAACTGTGGTTTATGATCGTATTTGGTATGAAATGTTGGCGGTCCTAAAGTGTGATTATCATCTCAGTTCTAATCTTACGACTTAAATCTTTTAAACTTTCAAACCGGTTTCACATGGGAATTTCTCAATAAAGAAACGAAATAAGTACATGTACTGCAAATCGGAACATGGAAGCATGCTTCAATGTTCTGCAGAGGTCAAAACAGTTCAGTGCATTGAACGAAGGGGGAGGGGTTGTTAGTGTTTGGGTAGGGGGAAAGAGGGTTAGCAAACAGCCTTAAATAGGGATTGTGATAAAATCTCTCTCTAGAACTATTCTAGAAATAAATGTTTTCAACATTGTTCTATTTTTCTTTCCTTCATTTATTTGTAAAAGTTTCATCCATGGTATATAGTATATCAGTATGGAATCACTTATTTGAGCATCCCGGCTTTGTGGTATTGTATTTGTAACATCCAACCATAATAAAGGCAACTGGTAACTATCGCAATAGCCACTCTAGAATGTAGGTCTTCTTTTATTTCCCTGATAATTACAAATTTCAACAAAAAAGCTACAAATGAAAATCAATGACAATCAAATCAATGAACCTACCGATGAGTGTCAAGTTGATGAGAGGGTAATACATGGAGCACTCTTTTTGAAGAACAGGGCATGCTTTGTCTTGGAAAGTCCATCTCTGCTTCCGTGTAACCCATGATCGTGGCTTCCCAAAATCAAGCTATTGCCACCAGCATTCATAGCAGCAATGGTTCTAGGTATCTAGTGTCTTCCTCTATTTTCTCAGACAAGTTTACAAGAGATCCAAGATCTAGACTAGATCTAGATCTAAGTTGACAGGAAAGTAGACCGCAAATGAAAAATATTGATTAAATTAGGTATTCAAAAGGAGCCAGAGTACGTTTTTAAATAACTCTATGGTTGCCACTGAAGCATGAGATCAAGACATCTATAGATATAGATCTAGATCATACTTGTTTTTTCTTGAAATTATGGGTGTGAAGTGATAAAACCAGAACGGAACCATCAAACTAAAGTCGAGTGAGTCGAGTAATAAACTAAACTAAACCAACAGACGATAGACACTTCCTGTACGAAAGTCAACATTTTTTTTCAAGTTAAAGAGAAGAAAACTACTATAGCTCCGTCAAATAAATTATACCAGCATGCTTCTTCTCTTCCTCCTCCCCCTCCACCTTCTCCTTTACCTTTCTTTCATTTTTACTTATCCTTCTTCTTCATTACCTTCTTCTTGTCGTCATTATTGCCATTCTTTTCTTATCATTTCTTCTCTATTTCATTTAGGTTATGTTCACACGACTTGGTCAACGTGAATGACTCCTGCGTATGCTCGATGGTGATCTATATTCCTTTCTCAAAGAAACTGGAATGTCAGGCACCTTTCGGTGCCCGCGTGGACGGCACAATTTTTTTTTCGATGTTCACATTTTACCTCAATGCTCTCTCCGTTTTCGTTTTTTCTCTTTTCCATATAAAAATATCCATCATCTGGTCCCTCTGTCAGGACTTTAGTTGAGCTAAGTTTTTTGTATTCCTGTATGTAATTTACCACCTCTTTTTCTGTACTTGCGGTAAGATTGTAGGAGTGGAAACTTTTTAAAAAATCAGTCTGTCTGTAAATTTTCAGACAAGGGTCGCCTGCTTCTTATAGATAGCACATGTATAATATGATATTATTATTCATTGTGTAAAGAATGTTCGCGGTCTTCTAAAATAGTTTTTCCTTGTTGGTAGCATGGTATTCCTTATACAGGAAATTTAAACATAATAGAAGTAAAATGTAACTATCTTTTAAAGACCAAGGAGCCAGACCTTATCCCGATTTCTATAGCGTAAAATAGACAGGTGATAATACCCTGCCTCACCAAGGAACACACGTCATGCCTAGCATTGCTAGAAATCGAACGCAAGACCTCACGATTCCAAATTCGACAGCCTGACCACCGGACTGAGAGACCTAAAACAACATGGAAGAGGTCAATCCTACAAGAAGCTCGGCAGCTGAGCCTTTCCTGGAACCAAACAGACATGGTGTTACAGGACCTAGTGAAGTGGAGAAACCTCATTAACAACCTACGTCCCACCCGGGGTACAAGGGTTTAAGTCAAGTAAGTCAGCAACCAGACTGCCGACACCACACAATTGAAAAGTAAAGGACGGCAATTCATAATTTGGAACATCTTTCTTATCACATGTATTTTGTCGTTCTCCCTGAAATTCTTTGTGTTTGTATCAATTATATTATTATTTTAAAGGCTAGCGTTTTAATTGTAAAATGATAGAAAATCACTATTATTTGCTGTTTCATATTACAAAACTTCGATTTCCTGTGAAAATATGACCGTTTTTTTGCTTCTTTATAATAACGGTATTATGCAAGTTAACTTGTTGCCAATTATATAGTCAAGTCCAGGTGTACAATGTATGTATGAGTCAATAGATCCTATCTTTCTCTCAAGCATACATAGTGGTATGGTGGCTTTGTCCTGAATTAGGATATCAACTTATATTTGAAATTCTGATAACATAACAAAATCGTCTTCTCAGCCTCCCAGCTTCATGTAGAGCGCAAGCCATCAACAAAGAGTCGTTCATATTCTGTGCTAGCATCTCTAGCTATCTCCAGTGTCTTTTCATATATAATATCTGTCCCAATCTCTCTTCTACACGATATTCTTGGTCGGCCTCTTGATATGCTCCGTTGTGAATTCCATGTCTTGTAAGATCTGTTCTTGGCTGTTTCATTGTATGGCAAACGTGCCGTTATAATTTTCCTCCTTTTCAAATCTATTTCAATTACGAGATGTCTTGTCCTCTCATATATTTATATTGCTCATTATGATATCTATCCGATGTACGTCCACGACGTATCGTAAATAATGATAAGAAATAGACTATAACCTTTGCTTTAGTGACCCTTCATATTTATGAGACATATATTATAACGGAATTCATATTAGACTTGGATATCTTAAGTTGAGTTGTTTTCTTGATTATTTTACTGTCTCAGATGTTTTGTAATGTTAACAAATGATTGCCTTGGAGTCTTAAAGCACGGCTTGACATCTTCGTCTATTCTACCTTCTTTATTAATAATCCCCAGGTAGCAAAACTGTCAATATATTCCAAATGGTGAACATTTGATAATGATGGGATTGTTTCCCTTGGAATTTTATTCGCAGGTATTCGCTCCTATTCATATTGATTTGGAAGCATATTATGGCTCTTGATAATTATTCCATTAGGGGGGGGGTGGGGGCGCCACCTGGATTGGCGAGTTTGGGAGCAAAGGTTGATTTTCTATTCTTTGCATATTCGGGTAGAATGATCATTTATCTACAAGTTCATGGCAGAAAAATATCCATATGATGTATATTTTTGTTTGTTACACAATATTTTGTAGACGAGGGTAGGTAAAAACAGTCAAAATTGTTACTCAAATTACCCTAACACTGACTTAAAAGATGACAGGAAAAACCCGCGTATTGGATATCGCCAAATGTGGCAGCACCAGTTTCGCTTGGCTTTCGCCGACACCACACGTCGATTTGGCTCAGCACTGTGTGACATATTGCGTGTCGGTGTGTATGTAAACACGCGCACGAGTATAGGAACAGAGGACAAAATTTAAAAAACTGGACATTTTGACGTCCGTTTTCACAACAGCGCACATCTAAACATAGATTAACAACTCTCCTTACATTAGTAACAGTGCCAGAGATTGTCGAAAGAGTAAGGGGGCTGCTACAATAAAGGTAACCCGTCTGGAAGCGTTTGCTTTATGTTATTTTCTTTTAATTTCTTTACTTGCATTTTTCTTGAAATGTAGTTTTTTCACATTATAATTCTATATCCTCCGTCATTTATATATAAAAAAACTCGACGTCATTCTTTAGATATTAAATGGAAAAAACGATCTGCACAGGTTCTGATTGGTTTTATTCATAACTAGGGAGGAGATATATTTTGAGGACTGGGTCAAAATCCAAGATGGCGGCCGTTTCTATGGCAACCAAGGATGCTACAAAATTATCAATGAAATAAGATGACTGTATTTTGACAGTTATTATATATATATATATATATATATATATATATATATATATATATATATATATATATATATATATATATATATATATATATATACTGAAAGCAAATACCCAAACTCAAAAAAAAAAAAATCACTTCAGGAGGACCCCCCCCTAAATGTGTCTGTTTCTTTCTTGCATTTGCAAGATAATAATGCAATAACGTTATCGATGTCCAAGGTATCTAGCTGTGATGTTAGAGTCCATTGTAGTCTTTTTACCTACAGTGGATTTCCTAACACTGTAATCCATTGCCAGCAGCAATATTCACGTTCAATTTCTAGCACATGTACCAAAATGACCATGTCGCCGGTGGACACGGCTACGTTGCTAGCTACGTTTTGACACAACGCCAGGAAAAGAGTGCAGGTCAGAGCAGAGCCTTGGGGAGGCCTTCGTCAAGTCAAGGGACATCCCATCCGACAGCTCTTTACCGCATCTGGTTCGAATCGCCTATACTGAGAGGAAATGCCGAATCCAAAAGTACGAATTGCCGCCTACACCCATCCTTATCATCTTCAGCAATAAACATCTCCAAACGCAACCGAAAGCCTGTTGGAGATCCACAAACATTGCCACTGAGTCTCTTCATCGTCGGAGGTTGTCGGTGACACTCTGCGTCAGTCGAAGAATTTGGTCAGATGGTTGCTTATCTATTTTGAAACCCGCCTGGTCTGCTGATAAAATCTCCGTTATTTCAAGGTAACCATACAGGCACTCGTTTACAATGCGCTCCGCAATCTTGCCGATACAAGACGTTGGATCGGCCTGTAGTTACTGGGGTCTGTTGAATCTTTGCCCTTTCTTTGGAAAAGCGATAATGATAACTGATTTCCAAGCCTTAGGGAATGATCCTTCCCACCACATCATATTTACGAGCTCTAGCAACTTCAGCCTTTGCTGGGATATTGCACATATGTTTCTCTTTCGGCCTAAGCATCGCCATGAAGAGCCACTTGACGCACCCAGACCCGAGTATGTAGGTGTGCCTGGCTATTAGTGTTGGATCCGCTAGTTGGTTGTGATTACATTAATTTGAATGCTATTGTTATACAAAATCGTTCTTCAGTCATCAGGCTGTAGACTTATTTATTTAAAAAGTCAGAGTAATACTCAATCCAAAATTACACGTATTAATGTATTTGACTAATGAGATGATTAGGGTAATTTGGCCCCAAAGTAAACAGTAAATTAAAGTTTTGAATGCTGGCATCAAAACGTGCTTTCCGTAATACACTAATACGGTTGTACATTCTTCTGATCCATACTATTTTCAAAGCTTGTATAACGATTTGTATATTTTCTACCATGTCAGGAGGCCTACCACCTTGTTCTATTTTATTTGTGGCAATTGTTCTCTTTATTTATCTTGTTTCTTGTCCCATAAGAAATTAAAGTATACGAGAATCTAGAGCTGTTTGATAAATCCAAAAGTTGGATCAGGATGGTTTGTCAGTACATGTACCATTTGACATTTTTTTTAAAAAGAAGCGATTTGATTACTGTTTCATTCCTGTAAGGTGTTAAGCACCGTCTCTTCCAATGTTCGATGTTTATATTTATTTTGTCCATATGTTTTTTTATATCTATATCTGTTGTGTCGTTCAAATCCGTTGTAAATCCAATGCCTAAAACTGTGAATTTAAGGGGATTCCACTAATTCCAATTAAAGTTACAATTTTCCAAAACATTTTTTCTTCTGGAAGCATTTTGAAACTAAACCAAACAGTGTTTGTTATTGATGTTGTTGATGATCCTTACGGTTTCATGGGCTGAATACAGAACCAACACACCCATAAGAGAATAATTGCAGGTTAACGAAGGATGGCTGCAACGGTTTGTCAGACCCCAAAAACTGAAATACTTTGGCCACATTAAACGTCATGAAGATCCAGGAAGAACGATTTTAGAAGGCAAAAAGAATGGTAAAAAATACAGAGGGAAGCCAAGCAGACGATGGGAGAAAAATGTTGAGGATATTTTTGGAAAAACAATAGCAAAGACAGGAAGAATGGCACAGAACAGAGAGACATTCAGATGCACCGCCATATGGGATATACAGTTGATGTACATTACTCGTTTTTCGTCTTAGAAAGGGTTGTAACCGAAACGCGACGTGTCTGTTTTATCTTCTTTTGGTGGAGTTATCACTTATTAGAGTTTATCGCTTGGGCTCCTCATGAGAAAAAGTCATCCTGTCAGACTTCTGAGAAAAACATGAAAATATGAAGGGTCAAAAGTCAAAGGTTGAAGTTGAACCACGTAGCCGATCCATCAACAAAGAACCCTAACTCTGTTACACCTATATTCGGCTAAACCTCATCAAGTCGTGCCGAAGTGACATGGCATTGGCTAGAAGTTTAGATGTATTTCAGATCTAGGTTTATGTACAATAGATCTTGCAAGATCTCTATCAGATACGAATATTCTATTGAAATCTACGTTTTGGACTGATAAATTGAACACGATGTTGGATTTTGTAATATTTGCTGTAACTTTCTTAGCTGCTCTTATAATTGCCATAATATGGCTTTACCCGGTGAGTCGGACTTGAACCTCTTAGTGTGATGAGTGTTACTTTCTTCACATTCTTTTGATTTTCTTGATATGCAGTCTGCAATTAAGTTCCAAATAAATATAGAATCTCTAGATTTGAAAATGTGTAGGGAACGGTAGTACCAATATAAGAAAGTTGACTATGGAATGCTCAAACTATAGAGGGATATCACTATTTAACATACCAGGAAAGTGTATGCCAGGATACTGGAAATGAGACTAAGGAAAAGAGTAGAGGATCAGATTGAAGAGCATCAGAGTGGATTTAGGCCAGGAAGAAGTGTACAAGACCACATATTTACAATTAGACAAATAATAGAAAAATTCCTTGAGAGAAACACCTGCACCTGTGTTTTATTATATTTAGAAAAGGCATTTGACACTGTGAGGAGGGACGAACAATAGTAGGCGATCTCGGAGTTTAGGGTCCTAAATTATTTTTTTTCCAAAGATTTATTTACTGTTCACAGAATAGAATACTTAAAAATAGTTTTCCAAAAAATATTTATTTCTTCAAGTTCTCCATTCAAACTCCCGTAGGTAGCTGATGAAGTGATTGTGAGATGTGTCGTGCATTCGCTTGATCTTCTTCTTTGCATGAGACCAAAACGCTTCAATACTTTGTGTATGGGCCATGGGATCAGCAGGGTTGGCAAAGTGTGACAAACTCCGACAAATTAAAATGTAGGATCAAACTCCGATGAAAATAATTTAGGACCCTAAACTCTGATATCGCCTAATAGTATTGCTTAAAAGAACACAATGTAGAGCAAAATTTAATAGAAGCCATTAAACATTTTTATAGTAAACCAACATGTGCAGTGAGAGTAGCTGGAAACATATCTGCAAAATTTGATGTAGATAAAGGAGTAAGACAGGGTTGTATTCTAAGTCCTCTTTTGTTTATCACATTTATGGATTCAGTCGCAAAGGCATTCTCAAAAATGAAGAAAATGAATGTAGGTATATGGAAGCTCAAACCAGTAAATGTATCAATGCTTTCATTTGCCGATGATTTAGTTCTGTTTGGAAAATCAGAAAGTGATCTTCAGTCGATTATCAACATTATGAATAATGAACTAAATAAAAGAGGAATGAGAGTAAATACAAAAAAACCCAAAACAACGCTAGTAACTAGGGAAGCTAAAACACAAAATCTTAAATTGGGCAGGGAGAATTTAGAACAAGTTCAAAGCTACAATTACCTAGGAGTAATGATTAACTCTGAGGGAAAACTAAGAGAAGAAATCAGCCAGAGAATCCAAAGGCAAGTGCAATATATAACCATCTAGGAAAGGCATTTGTAGGTAAACAAAAATTGTCAACAAAAACCAAAATGGCAGTATACAATACAGTTTATTGTTCTCCTCTCTCCTCTATGGCAGTGAAATCTGGACCTTAGACAGTAGAAAATACAGTAGAGTACAGCCAGCTGAAATGAAATATCTAAGAAGAGTAGTAGGGAAAACTAAAAGAGACAAAATCAGAAACACAACAATAAGAGATCAAACCAAAGCAGATGGCATAAAAACTAAGATAGAAATAAATCATTTGAGATAGTTTGGGCATGTAAACAGAGTGAATAACAATAGAATAGCTAAATCAGTATACAGTGCTAAAGCCCAAGGTAAAAGACCAAAAGGCAAACGTCGGAGAAAGTGGGAAGAAGATATGAAAGAGGCATTGAAGAATAGAAATTTAACATTTTTGGAAGGAAACAGAAAATACCAGGACAGAGCACCATGGAGAAAGATCATCTCGAGCATCTGAACCCATACATTGAAAGGTAGAATGGGAACTGATAAAGAAAGAAAGAAATTCTAATATGTTGAACTTACATCATTGCGCTACTGTTCTACATAGAACTAGTCCACCTGGAAATTAACACGTTTTTCCAAAGTTCCATAAAGGAATAAATGCCCTCCTTGAACTTGAAGAAATTTTCATTAATTTAAATTGCATAAAATTCTTGACATACTCAGTGAGTGCTCGTCTTCATTATACTGCTCTCTACTTAAATGTTGCCTTCGAGGTTCAAACAAGTCATAATCTGATGAGGCTAAGTCAGGGGAAAGACTAGCATAGGGCACGCACTATCACTTTCCATGACTTATTATGTTCTTACCATATAAACAGTTCCACATAGATCTAAATTTCAGATGGTTATTTTGCCTTTGGATGCAAACATTTTATCATACCACACTACTTAATCGTAGACCAATTTTTTATGGGTTACGTCATCTTTTCTGTGACGTCACAAAATAATACGTTCAATAAAGGTATTATGTTTTTGCATTATATAAAAATGTGTTCCGTGGAATTTTACAGATCTAAAAAAAAATTTCAGAGTTCGTGCTTTTGTCCCCTTTGGACGGAAAACTTTTTATGCAGGTTTTACAAAACTACTTAATCGTAGACCAATTTTTTACAGTTACGAAAAATCTTTTATATACAAATTAAAAATAAAACGTTCAATAAAGGTATTGTAGATTTTTGCATTATATAAAAATGTGTTTGAAACAGTGGTTTTTTCTGATCTAAAAAAAATGAAAATTTCAAATTAAAGTTATTGTCCCCTGACTTTTACCGACTACCCTTGTACCAACTATTCAGACATAGAAGTGACATAGACAAAACAAACAGCATTTTTTTGACAGTACACTCACAATATGTTAGTAAATTACTGAACATTTAAAACATTACCTGAAATAATTATTTAACAAGCAAAGTGAAATAACAAAACTGGGAAAATAAATCAGACTGACTTTTTCAACTATTTGACATAGAAGTGACATAGACAAAACAAATATGGTGACTGTACACTCACAATATGTTACACTACAACACTGAACAATAAGGAGAAATAAGAAACAAATTATAATCCAAGGGGAGATAATTTAATTATGTACACACATTTTAAAAATAAACTACACAATCACATCCTTTTAAGATATCCATAATGTGTTGAAGATTTCTAGTAGTCCTTGCCTGCTGTGTCCTGCAATATCTGCTTTTCTTCACCTTGAGACATCGTTAGTGACTGTTCAAATTTCTCAACTTCCTATAGGCCTATACCCTCTACATAGGGAATGCATAAAAGATTTCTTGAATCTAGATCAAGATCAACATCTAGACTCGAGATTTCATCTGAAATGAAGGCTAACTGCCGTTGTTCTTATTACTGATCCAGCAGTGCTCGGATGTAATTTGTCTTTGGCCCAATACCATGTAATGGTATCTGCAGGTGTTTTCCATCTGTTGTAGTGTTCCAAGTATCAGGTTTCTCGGGAAGTAGTTTGTCGTGTAGGTCTTTCAATTTTTTGGCTATATCTGTTGTGTCTTTCAAATCTGTTGTAAATCCAATGCCTATAACTGTGAATTTAAGGGGATTCCACTAATTCCAATTAAAGTTACAATTTTCCAAAACATTTTTTCTTCTGGAAGCATTTTGAAACTAAACCAAACAGTGTTTGTTATTGATGTTGTTGATGATCCTTACGGTTTCATGGGCTGAATACAGAACCAACACACCCATAAGAGAATAATTGCAGGTTAACGAAGGATGGCTGCAACGGTTTTGTCAGACCCCAAAAACTGAAATACTTTGGCCACATTAAACGTCATGAAGATCCAGGAAGAACGATTTTAGAAGGCAAAATGAATGGTAAAAAATACAGAGGGAAGCCAAGCAGACGATGGGAGAAAAATGTTAAGGATATTTTGGAAAAACAATAGCAAAGACAGGAAGAATGGCACAGAACAGAGAGACATTCAGATGCACCGCCATACGGGAGTTGATGTGCATTACTCGTTTTTCGTCTTAGAAAGGGTTGTAACCGAAACGCGACGTGTCTGTTAGGCGGTCACTACTGTATAACATGACAGGGACATGAATCAAACTCTGTCTTGAATGTGTCTGCTGAACCATGTTACTTACATCGAGCAGCCTTGGCCTGGCACCAAACTTGGAGATGAATAAGTAGGGGCTCAATTCATGGTAAAAATAACCAGCAAAATATCAAAAGTAAGAAAATTCACTGCTGAATCTATTCTTATTTTAAAAGTTTCTCACATACATTTAATGATTTTAGACTTTTTATTGTGATTAGTTTATTTTTCGATGTTTTCATTCTGGAGCCTAAATGAAAATAAAATAGTAATTTTCTCTTCCTCAAATTACAATTATTGATTATGATGTGAAATACTCACCCCTCTATTTGCATTATGATCTCTCTTTTATTTCAGAGCTCAGAAAGTCACTACAGTTCCTGGAATGGATCCTTCATCTAAAGAGTAGGAATCTAATTTGATATTTAAATTTATTCAATATGTTTATTCAGCCTCATTCTCTTAATGCTATCTATACACATTCATTTTTCAATATACTATGAAATTCTATGTTCAGACAAATTTACGATATTGCCAGTTTTATTTAGAGTCTTTTACTGTTGATCATTTCCCCCAAAATTGTTCCCCTTTTCTGTTTTTGTGTTTGATATAATATTCATATCCACCTCCAAAATCATGTCTAAAAGTATATGACAAGTGGAAACACTCGAAGAAGGCACCTTTTTTTAAATAAACATATAAGATTTTCATTTACAAATAATTGTAATGTATTGGTAATATTGCACAAAAATAAACCACCTTAGGCCACCCAAAATACTCATTATTGAAAATAAGTTAGAAAATGATTATGGTGTCAAATAGTTCAATGTAAATGTCCATGCTTTTTTGTATGTAAAACACAACAACCTATTCATGCCTCTCAATTTAATTTATATCTTTATATATATTTATATAATATGTTTATCTTTTTCAATTTCTTCTTATTTTTTTGTGTGTATCTTGTGGTGTTGATTGTTGATGTAAAATGTTTTCTTCAATAAATGATTTTCTTGGGACGCAGAGATGGTAACCTGAGTGATATCAGTCGTGCTGGCAGTCTGCATAAATTCCTTCAGGACGTTCACAAACAGTTTGGACACATTGCAGGATTTTGGTGGGGAAAGACGTATGTTGTCAGCATTGCTTCACCGGAGTTGTTTAAAGAACATCAAAATGTCTTTGACAAACCCTGTAAGTTTTCATGATCAACCTTTTCTTCATTTACAAAAGTAGTTTTCCATCGTTGTTGTTCCTCAAAAGGAAGAAAATGAATGTAGGTATGTGGAAGCTCAAACTAGTAAATGTATCAATGCTTTCATTTGCCAATGATTTAGTTCTGTTTGGAAAATCAGAAAGTGACCTTCAGTCGAATATCAACATTATGAACAATGAACTAAATAAAATAGGAATGAGAGTAAATGCAAAGAAAACCAAAACAATGCTAGTAACTAGGGAAGCTAAAACACAAAATCTTAAATTGGGCAGGAGAATTTAGAACAAGCTCACGGCTACAATTACCTAGGAGTAATGATTAACTCTGAGGAAAACTAAGAGAAGAAATCAGCCAGAGAATCCAAAAGGCAAGTGCAATATATAACCATCTAGGAAAGGCATTTGTAGGTAAACAAGAATCGTCAACAAAAACCAAAATGGCAGTATACAACACAGTTTATTGTCCTACTCTCCTCTATGGCAGTGAAATCTAGACCTTAGACAGTAGAGAATACAGTAGAGTACAGGAAGCTGAAATGAAATATCTAAGAAGGGTAGTAAGGAAACTAAAAGAGACAAAATCAGAAACACAACAATAAGAGATCAAACCAAAGCAGATGGCATAAAAACAAAAGATAGAAATAAATCAATTAAGATAGTTTGGGCATGTAAACAGATTGAATGACAATAGAATAGCTAAATCAGTATACAGTGCTAAAGCCCAAGGTAAAAGACCAAAAGGCAAACCTCGGAGAAAGTGGGAAGAAGATATAAAAGAGGCATTGAAGAATAGAAATTTAACATTTTTGGAAGGAAACAGAAAATGCCAGGACAAGGCATCATGGAGAAAGATCATTCAGGCATCTGAATCCATACACCGAAAGGTAGAATGGGAACTGATAAAGAAGGAAAGAAAGTATACCACCGTAAACTGATGCAAGTGTTCTTTTCTTTATAGATGTTTAAGTTTGGTTTTCATCCAATAATGATGCTCAGGAATACTAGCCCTTCTTGCTCTCTTCCTTTTCTCTCAACACAGTGATCATTGATTGGTTGGTTAACATTTATCTCTTAAACAGTTATGGGCAGTTATGGTTTATTCTTTCAGGTATGTAGGAGTAGACAGTCAGTATAAGTATTGGTTTTAGAGAAAACTTGCAAAAAAACCCTGCTAGCACAGTAGTGTGTGATTTATACCAGTACCTGTTTTTAACATTGCAAAACATTGCAAGCCACCCTCAGCCCTAGTCCATCTCTGCTGCTTGTAATTTAAGTAATAAATAGTCATGTGAATTCTATGTAAATGAGAGTTTGTAGTGTTACTCATATTAATATCACTTAAATCCAAAATGGAAATGATTAGGTCACTGCAGTCAAACACTCTCTCTTTCTCTGTTCAGTTTCATCTACCCTTTACTCCTCTCTTCTTTTCCATCGTGTCCATTTCTCATTTTTCTCACTAAATGACTTCATGTGATTATTATATATTATATTACTTGTTTGTTGTCTGATGAAAGGTCAAGTTGTAAATTACCGGTGTTTATCCTATCTCTTTAAGTATAATAAAATAATAATATAATTCATTTCTATAGCGCCCACTCCCATCTTACAACAGCTCTAGACGCATTTATACATACATAGTAAAAATAAAAATATGAGCAATGTACATATACAAAACATATAAATAAGCAAATAAATAAATAAGTAAATAAATAAATAAATAAATACATGAAAGCATAATATCATTTATAAAGGTGTATGGTACATGAATTAAAATCGCATAATTAAAACAATTACTTTTCTTCTATAGTATGCGTAACAGCTTAAAAGGAACTCTGCTCCACCTTATCATTGAAAGCTCCTATTTTGTTTGCTCAGATTTTGTTCTTTTTGCAGCTGAATTGTTTCAAATGCTTCGTCCCATCATTGGAGCAGCAAGTATTCAGTTTGCTAAAGGCTCTGATGGTCGCACTCGAAGACGGCACTATGAGAAAGTTTTTACCAGGGAAATCCTGCCTAATTACTGTTCATTCTTTCAAAAGGTAAATCCAGATATATTACAATATCCCTGCAGGCTGTTTTTTTTTTTTTGAAACGAAAGAAAAAATAACCCGTAACCCTTTCATGTTCACATTAAGCGGTGACCGTCTTGCTCTGTACGTTCAACTTCCTCCTCTGTGGCAACCCGGTTTGTTTACATTTTTCTGACTTTCTACTAGCTGATCTTCACAAAAGAATGAGGATCGGTCTGCGTTTTCGTGTCACTAACCTTAGTTGGTCACGTGAAGCTCCCCTGACCCTCAATCTTGTATTCTATATTAAATTTGGAACAATAGCGTCATTTATGTAACCAAATGAACTGTACTGCCACATTGGTGATTAGACGTCGGTATAGGGATTTTCAGCACCAATCTTCTCTGTCAGTATTAGAGTAATTTATGTCAAAATTTTGACTGTTTTTGCCCACCCCCGCCAACAAAATACTTTGTAAAAAAAAGACGTTATGTGGACAATTTTTTGCCGTAAGCTTGTAGATAAATGATTGTTCTACCGAATATGCAAAAAACAGAAAATCGACATTTTGGTCCCAAACTCGTCAATCCAGGTGCCCCCTCCTCCTCCCCGAATGAAGAGGTCAAAAATCCTTTTTAAGTAATCTATTTCTGACTAAGTTTTTAAATACCAAAAAGTTTTTCTAAAAAATCCTTTTTAAGTAAATTTCTGACTAGTTTTATCATCAGTTTTTTAAATTATGAAAAAATATTGTGTTTTACTGTGTAAATCATGGTGCATGCTTTTTTATTTTTATATTTCTCATAAGGTTGCCAACAGCTCAGAGCAAAAGTTGTCAAAAGTGAATCCAGATGACCATGTGCCTCTAACAGAATACACCTCCAACTATGCTTTCAAAAGTACGCTCTTGGCTTTGCTAGGAGAAGAATTTGAGGACGACAAACTTCTTTCAAAGATGAAAGCTGGTTTTGAGAAGGTGAGTACACTCATGTGTTGTTATACCGCCTATTATTGTGTCAGTGCTAACTTGGCATTATAAAAGGAATGGTGTTATGAGGAAAACGTCCAAAGCCAGCATTGCAACGAGGGAGAAAGAAAAAAGTATTGAGTAAAAGGATTAAAAAATGGACAGAAGAGGCACCACTAATTTTTTCTTGTAATATCCATATATATATATATATATATATATATATATATATATATAATAAAGGCATCACAGTCCTAAGGGACACTTGCCCACAACTGTGTATGCTAGTATGGTGGTCATAACCATATGTCTGGGCATGTTTTGCCACTAGTTTCCACGTGTCTCTATCTTGTGCTAGGTTCTTTCATGCTGTTAGGTCTTTTCTTGATTCAAGTCGTGCTGGTAATAATGTTATTTGTTTTTGTATAGGACAGCTGGAGGCGTTGTTTCAATGTATTTCTTTTAGTGATTTAGGTCTTGGTTTAGTATCGTTGTGGCCGAGCGGTTAGGCTGCCGGACTGGGGATCATGACGTCTCGAGTTCAAGTCCTAGCAAAGCCAGGTCCAACGTTGTGTTCCTTGAGAAAGACACTTAACATGCATTTTCCCCACTCTACCCAGGTGCAAATGGGTGCAAGCACTAGCTTGGGAGTAAAAATCTGCGTTAGACTAGCGTCCTGGCCAGGAGGTGATTATAGTCACTTGTTTAAGCTTCATGCTATAGAAATCGGGAAAAGCTCCGGCTCTATAGGCCTTAAGTGCCTTGAAGGAACTTTACTTTTACTTAGTGTCGTTGGTCGTGATGTTGGGGATTTTCTTCTGTATTTTGTGCCTTTTTCAAAGTACTTGTGCATTACTGTTTGGACTGGAATCACATCCTCTCTTAGTATGTGCAGATGTAGTTTCCATCGTTGCTATTTGATTCAATGACTTGTTGGTTTGATTATGCAACGGGTGATACAGATCTTGGAAGCTGATTTTTTGTTTTCTATGTATTGTGTCCAGATTTTCTAAGTTCTTTCCCGTAAGACTCAAGATTCCGCTGTTGTATAGTAGTATTGCTATGACAAGTGATTCATGCAGTTCAAATCTTATTTGCTCCTTGATTACATCTGTTCTGTTTCATGTGTTTTTCAGTTTGTGGAAGGCATTGTGTGCTAATAACTTTCATTTTTTTATGTCTTCGTTTTCATTTATAAGGCTTCCTAACTTCCTGATGCCTTTCCACTCTTCTTGATGTCTTTCTATTCATTGGCTAACATGAATTCAGTTGTATATTTGAAAGTGGCTGTAATAGATATTGTACATGTTTCTAACCTATACATGTATGTTTTATGTAAACAATTGATTTTGTCTCACTACATATCTTGTAAGTAGATATTTGTCTATATTGAATATAATTAATCATCAGACCCAACTTACTTACCTTGCGCTCCTACCTGATATCTTAACAGGCATGGTTGGAAATAGAGGAACACCTCTTAAGTCCTGTGGCCGTTGATGACAACAGCCCCCAGGGGAAGCAGATCAGGGCAGGTAAGTCGGTCTTGGGACCAGAAACAAGGAATTTAAAAATAATTTTAGACTGGACTAGTAAGCAAGTCAAGTAATGTTTATCTCAAAGAGGAAATGTGAGGTCTAAAAGTTAATATCTTTTATGAGAATATCTCTACAAGTTTTGAAACACTATGTCTTCTACAGTCTACTGCTGTTAATCGGACACTCTCCGTGGTCGCAAAAAATGTCGGGTTAGACAGTTTGTCTTAGTAACAAACTTGCATTTACAGAGGCAGGTTTGCAGGAACTGAAATCTCAGACAGTGTGTAATTGCGACATCACATTTCAATGAGAGAAACAAAGAGAGAGAGAGAGATAAACAGAGAGACAGTGTGAAAGAGAGGGAGGGAGGGGAGAGTCACAAGTGAGTTGAATTCACCGGCGTGATGTTGTTTTTATGGGTCATGGTGCATTTTAAAGCACAGACACCTAGGGCCATGAATACAAGACACAGTATTTTTTGTGAAAGTTCATTCTCTTGACATTGATAAAATAACAAAGACTCAGTATTATTTTTTCATTTTATACAATTTTGTCCTTCAACACATCGGTTGTACCATAAAAGCCTAAAAAATTTTTTTTTTTGTCTAAAGTATAACAAGCTGGTACTGATTTTAATTACCACAAAGTACTTTATCCGAAAAATCTATTTTTGATGAATTATTGTCAATATTAGCTAAGATCGCTTGAATATTACGAGAAACATTCCGTGCACCTGTTAAATGCCATGCCGACATGAGTATAAGGGATCTGGAGCAGTTGAAATAGGGTTGACGTGAAGTATTTGATAGCCTCTCAAGATTGTATAATGTTTTAAAGTATTATATTATTCTTTTATAGGTTTATATGCGAAAAAACATTAAAATAACTGAAAAAAAATTGTTAAAAATATGATTTTCTCAAAACGTTACTTTTTGACAGTGATATGCGATCTACTTTTTTATTTATTGTCCCATTGCCTCCAAATTTGGTATATAACATCTATAACGCAAACTTTTTGTTCAGCCACTAGCGATTTTCGATATCTCTTCAAATTTTTGCAAAACCAATTTTTTTGTGATTAAATTAGCCAAGAATTGGAAATATTGATATTGAACCGAAAAGCAAAGTTATAGCTAAATTTGTTCATAACTTAAAAAGCCTATTTGAAATGAAGTTGTAGATACTTTCACAATGAAAATTCAAGATTTTCATGGCAACCATATGATAAAATAAAAAACCCAAATTTTTCAGCTAATTTAAACATGCCGAGTACAATGGTAGTAGTTAAAATTGTCTGTATCAAATAAAAAACCCAACGTGTTCAGGGGATACCCCCCCCCCCCCCCCCTCCCTCCCTCCCTAACAATGGCCCATGAACGGCAGTAGATTGTTTTTATTTTCCAGTATAATGTCCCATAAAAGTGTCAGTCTCTTTTGCTTCCATTTCTATGGTAATTAGTTGCTTTCCTTTCATGTCATTGAATCCTGAATATATTACCATTTGAATAATTCACATCTTTGTGTCCTCAGCAATGAATGCTATCCACACAATCATTAAAGAGATTGTTGCCGCCAGGAAAAAAAGTGGCTTGGGAAATCAAGGAAACATGTTGATTGACATCCTCATTGAGGTCTGTCCTGATGAGACAACCCTTCTTAGTGATGCTGTTACTTACATCACAGAAGGATTTCAATCGCTTTGGAATGGCAAGTACGGTAGATTATTTCTTTCGTTTATTGACTGCAGGACTGGACCAGAAACTTCAAGATTGTGTTCCCTTTCTGTACTCATACATTTGATTTGTTTTTGCTGTTGTTTTCTTTATACAGTGCAAAGCTCGAAATAATTTCTTGTTTGTTTTCTTAACACAAGGCACTGTTATCTATCCCCTCTACAGTTCTATCGTGGTCATTTTATTTCTTGGCAACCCACGAAGATGTTCAAGACAAGTTGTACAAGGAAATAAAGCGTGTCCTTGGTGACAATGGAAACATAAATGACTCAAACTTTTCGCAATTAAAGTATGTTGTACATCTAAAAGAAATTATAATTAAAATCTTTACTTCTTTTTGTGATTGAATTTTTAAATATAAATTATATGTGTTTTTTTTTCTTTCCTTTTTTTTTTTCAGTTTCTTTTTCTCCTGAACATCATTCATCATTCCCCTTCCCCCCCCTCCCCCTCCCCTCCCCCACACACTGTGTTCACTCACTTCTTCACTCCCTCTGCTTGTCTCTAGTCTCATTGTTTGTCTATCTGGAACCTGTCTGTCTGTCTGTCTGTCTGTCTGTCTGTCTGTCTGTCTGTCTCTCTCTCTCTCTCTCTCTCTCTCTCTCTCTCTCTCTCTCTCTCTCTCTCTCTCTCTCTCTCTCTCTCTCTCTCTCTCTCTCTCTCTCTCTCTCTCTCTCTCTATCTGTCTGTCTCTCACCCGTTCTCACTCTCCCTGTTACTTGAATTTGCTGGCAGCCAGAAATAAAAAAATGTAATTGCCATTTACACATCAGGTCAAAGGTAGGTTTACTGTGGTATAATATCATGAGTTTATTAATAAAAAGAAAAAGGAAAGGGTAGCAAGGGATTCTATTTTACTTTGTTTATTGCTGGTTTTGATCTAAGGTTTAACATTGTCTGATAAAAATGACTGTGTGTTATATCCTTATATGTATATATACCAGTCGTTGCTGTACGTGACCCTATTTTCAGGATACGTTCATTGACGAATCTGATTGTCACTTTCTCCATCCAGGTTTTTAACACAGGTCATCAATGAAACCTTGCGATGCGCAGTGGTTAACCCTTGGACAGCTCGTGTTCAGGAGTTTGACAGTGAGCTGGGCGGCCACAAGATACCCAAAAATGTGAGAGGAGGTCAATGTTAACGTGCACAATTGAATTATAGGCAGTTCATAATTTTAATTACTCTTCTCTTCATTCCTCTCTTTCTCTCTCTCTCTGTCTCTCTCTCCCTCTGTCTCTATCTCTCTCTGTCTGTGTGTGTGTGTGTGTCTCTCTCTCTCTCTCTCTCTCTCTCTCTCTCTCTCTCTCTCTCTCTCTCTCTCTCTCTCTCTCTCTCTCTCTCTCTCTCTCCCTTTCTCTCTCTCTCTCTCTCTCTCTCTCTCTCTCTCTCTCTCTCTCTCTCTCTCTCTCTCTCTCTCTCTCTCTCTCTCTCTCTCTCTCTCTCTCTCTCCCCTCTCTTACTCTATCCCTCCTTCTTTCTCTTTACCTATATATAAAAATATATATATTATTTATTTTTTTTTTAATGTTTTTTTTTCTTTCTTTTTTTTTAGTTTTCTCTGTCAGTTTCATTTTGCTCTGTACATTTGGCATATTTAATTTAGTGACATACATTTTGTGCACATTTCTTTTTGTAATGTATCATATATATTTTTACATTTCATAGCATGGCAGTACTTTGTAAAACACGCTGTTATTATCCATTTTTTTCTGTGTAGGGGCCTACTTTGTACAGTTAGTTTTCTTTGCTTGGTTTGTTGCAAATTATGCTGTATATGCTTTGGCCATTTCTGTTTACATCCTTTACTTATATTTTATACACATAGATATTTTATATTCTTTTATGTATTTCACAGACACCAGTTATTCATGCATTAGGAGTTGTCATGCAAGATTCGACAATCTGGCCACAACCTAACATGTAAGCAAGACCACCTTTAACCCAAGAAAAGCGCCGGCCCTTTATTTAGGGCATGTTACGGTTGACCCGGGAAGAGCGCAGGCCCTATATTTAGCCAAAATGAGATTATTAACTGAAGAAAACAAACAGGAAAGGAAAGAAGAAAGAAAGCTAAAAATAGAAGAACTAAATAAACCAATATTAAAACAGATGTACCAATCCAGGATAAAAAGATCTATCAGTGAAAGGCAGATGGATCTGAAGGAAAGCACAACAGAAGAAAAGTGGCAAATATATAAAGAAACACTCCTCAGTTGTACTGAAGAGGTCTGTGGTAGGAAACAAATTAAAGGAGATGGGAAAAGGACAGCATGGTGGAATGAGAATGTCAAGTCTAAGATCAAAGAAAAAGAAAGATGCCTGGAAGAAATTTTTGGAAACAAAGAGACCAGAGGATAGGATAGATTACGTGAGTAAAAGAACTATCGCAAAAGAGGAAGTTAGGAAAGCAAAACAGGAACAGTGGGAAGAGTTTGGACAAAGACGTCAAGAAAGCTATAAAGGAAGTCAAAATCTGTTCTGGGGAGCAATGGAGAGCATGAGAAAGATCAAAAGCATGCCCAACACAACAAATAAAGAACGCCAAAGGAGAAATAATGAAAGGAGACAGTGAAATCATGGAAACATGGAGAAAGTATTTTCAACAATTGCATAATCCCTCTAGAACATATGAAACAAGGAGTACAGATCAATTATTAAGAGTAACAAATAATGGAGTTGAGGCAGCTGAAGATGTAGATATCTCAATGGAAGAACTTCAAAGAGCTATAAGAAAAGTGAAATTAGGAAAAGCCCCAGGAACAGATCAAGTTTATCCAGAAATGATTAAAAACCAAGGGAGAGAGGCAGACAAACTACTACATGCAATATGTCAACAAGCATGGAAGTCCAAACAGGTGCCAGACAACTGGAAAAAGGGAACGGTAGTACCAATACACAAGAAAGGATCAACCACGGAATGCTGAAACTATAGAGGGATATCACTACTTAACGTACCAGGAAAAGTGTATGCCAGGATTCTGGAAATGAGACTAAGGAAAAGAGTAGAGGATCAGATTGAAGAACACCAGAGTGGATTTAGACCAGGAAGAAGTGTACAAGATCACATATTTACAATTTGACAAATAATAGAAAAATTCCTTGAGAGAAACATTGACTTGCACCTGTGTTTTATTGACTTAGAAAAGACATTTGACACTGTGAGGAGGGATGAACTATGGCATTCCTTAAAAAGAACACAACGTAGAGCAAAATTGAATAGAAGCCATTAAAAGTTTTTACAATAAACCAACATGTGCAGTGAGAGTAGCTGGAAATGTATCTGAGGAATTTGATGTAGATATAGGAGTAAGACAGGTTGTATCCTAAGTCCTCTTTTGTTTATCACATTGATGGATTCAGTCGCAAAGGCATCCTCAAACATGAAGAAAATGAATGTAGGTATGTGGAAGCTCAAACCACTAAATGTATCAATGCTTTCATATGCTGATGATTTAGTTCTGTTTGGAAAATCAGAAAGGGACGTCCAGTCAAATATCAATATAATGAATAATGAATGAGAGTAAGTGCAAAGAAAACCAAAACAATGCTAGTAACTAGGGAAGCTAAAACATAAAATCTTAAATAAGGCAGGGAGAATTTAGAACAAGTTCAAAGCTACTATTACTTAGGAGTAATGATTAACTCAGAGGGAAAACTAAGAGAAGAATCAGCTAGAGAATCCAAAAGGCAAGTGCAATATATAACCATCTAGAAAGGCATTTGTAGGTAAACAAGAATTGTCAACAAAAACCAAAATGGCAGTATACAACACAGTTTATTGTCCTACTCTCTTCTATGGCAGTGAAACCTGGACCGTAAACAGCAAGGAATACAGTAGAGTGCAGGCAGCCGAAATGAAATATCGAAGAAGAGTTGTAGCGAAAACTAAAAGAGACAAAATCAGAAACACAACAATAAGAAATCAAACCAAAGCAGATGGCATAAAAACTAAGATAGAAATGAATCAACTGAGATGGTTTGGGCATGTTAACAAAATGAATGACAATAGAATAGCTAAATCAGTATACAGTGCTAAAATTCAAGGTAAAAGACCAAAAGGTAGACCTCGGAAAAAGTGGGAAGAAGATATAAAAGACGCATTAACGCAAAGAAATTTAACTTTCACGGAAGGAAACAGAAACTGTCAGGACAGGGCAGCCTGGAGAAAGATCATTTCGGGCATCTAAAACCCATACACCGAAAGGTAGAATGGGAACTGATAAAGAAAGAAAATACATCAGGTTTAATGCGTTTGAAATTTGAAATTCCCAAAGCCAACAGTGCCAAAGCTCATGATTTTTTACATTTTCTCTATAAAACTTAATTATGACTTAGGCACACTATTGAAATGACCCCTTCAATTAATGATGCATTCAATGTTATGACAGTTAAAGTGTATAAATAGCACTAAATACCTTTACATTTTTTATATGTTAGTCTATAGTCAAATCTGAGAGCATCAATTTGTATGTTCAATTTTATATCACAATTTTCTCCCATTATTTCAATCCATCGGGTACTGAAAAGTCAAAGAAAGTTTTTAAAAGTATCTATGTCGCATTAGATTAATAAATCCATTTTTCTCCTGACCTTGGATACGCATTGAAGGTTCAAGTTTTTGATTACGTTTAAGAACTTTCTACTTTTATCCCAACATAAATTTGGACAGGATTCGTTGCGTGAAACAATTCTTTGCATGCTTGTAAAACTACAACTTTTTTGTGATGTGAGCTCTAGTTTTGAAAAAATTGATATCATTCATATTGGAATTGATGTGACCTTCCACCTATTAAAACACAAAGGAAATTGGATTAGGTTACACAGTTTGTTGCTTCATATTTTCTTCTTTCCTTCGCAGTGTGGATGTGGGAGTAAATATGTTTTTTTGGGATAAATGAGATTTGGATCTTATTTTCAGAAAGATTAAATTTACTGAAAGTTCTTATATTTAATCTTTTTTATAAGTTTGTTATATTTCAATTCTGTAAATGTACTTACGTTTTGGCTGAGTGCTAAGGCTGCTGGATCTGGGATCGTAAGGTTCTGTGTTTGAATCCTAGCAAAGCTAGGTCTGACGTTGTGTTCCTTGGGAAAGAACCTAAACATGCATTTTCCCCTTCTCAACCCAGGACAAGCACTCACTTGGGAGTAAAAACCTGCGTCAGACTAGCATCCTGTTAAGGAGATGATTATTATCACCTGTTCCGCTTACGCAATAAAATCCGGGATAAGCTCCAGCTCTATGGGTCGTAATGGCCTTGAAAGAACTTTACTTTATTTTTACCTTACATTTTTGTAAACAGACTTATGAATAAAATATGTGACTCTTCGAATTGTCCATGAAGGATAAGGTAATGAATGATTGATATGTTTAAATCTTAATCTTTGTCTCACTTTTATTTCTACTTTAGCTTTGATCCTGAAAGGTTCAGTAAAGACAACCCAGACAGCAAAGACCCCCTTTCCTTTTCAGCATTTGGTTTTGCTGGCAAACGCAAATGTCCAGGCCATGAGTTTGCCTACTGGGAAGCTGCTATTTTCATTGCTACGTTAATACGCAGGTTTGTACTCACTTTGAATTAACAGAGATTGAAATGAAAAGATACTAGCATGTATTATATCAACATATATGTAAACTGGATCTTTAAAACCATTTGAGTGATTTCAATGGATACGTACCGTAGTCAAAGTGAAGAAATTATTTGTGTAGTGTAAGTATTTCACTCCTCACACTGTGTTTTGTGTAGGTAGATGGCGGACTTGAGATCATAAGGTTCTAGGTTTGATTCCTGTTATTGCTTGGTCTAATGCTGTGTTCCTTGGGAAAGACACTTAAAATGCAATTTCCCACTCAACCAAGGGCATATGGGTACCAACAACAGCTGGGGAGAAAAATCTGCATCAGACTAGTGTCCTGTCCAGGAGATGTTTATCATCACATGTTGTGCTTCGCGTTATAGAAACCAGGATAAGTTTGAGCTTTATGGGCCCTAATGTCCTTGAAGGAACTTTATTTTACTTTATATCAACATATATTGATGTGTGAAAACTGAATCTTTTTAAAAATTGTGTTTGCATTGAGGTGGACTGACACCACACTATGTTTTCACTGTGACATACTGTATTTTGGGATTTTGGTTCAGGCCAAAACAACCAAGTACATTTTTTTTGTAGACGACTTTAAATGGAGTGATATGATTGGCTCACCACTATGGCTAGTTTTGATCATCTGATGAACTTCTACTTAATTGTAGTGAACTTGTTAATTAAAAAAAAATCTTAAAGGTTTGTGAATATTAAACAGAGCCTAGCTCCTTACTGTTACTTTGTACCACTGAATCAGTATACATACATATTGAGTTATCAAATAGCTGGTAAGTTATCAAATAGCTGGTACGTGAAGTTACTTTAAATGGTGATAATGGCATAGACCCATGTGGTTTCATGATAATAACAATAATAAAAATTATAGTAATAATAATTATAGTTATAATAATAATACTTATAGTTACAATAATAATAATTATAGTAATATAATAATAATAATGATGATGATGATGATGATGATAATAATAATTATAAATAATAATAATAATAATAATAATAATAATAATAATAACAGTAATTATAATAATAATGACAGAAAAAGCAAAAGCAAAAAAAAAAAGATAATAATTTGTCATCAATACTCAGCTTTTTTTAAACTTCCTATGTCTCATGAAGCATTGAAGAATGATTGAAATTTAAGCGAAATGATTGATAACTAATATAATACTGAAAAATTAGCAAGTAGGTTTTTTGGTTGTGTTTCAGGATTTGTTTACATGCATCATTCTTCATCAGAGTTAATCGTAAGTTTTTATTCCATCTCTGTCTTAGATTCAAACTGACGATGTGTAGTGACCAGATTGTAGAGCCAGTCCATGGCCTCGTCTCTCACCCAGGAGAGGAAATTTGGATGAAAGTAGTGAAACGGTAGAAAACCATTCAGAAAAAATGTTTCCTTGGACAGTATGAATTGATGTTTAATCTTAACAATTTGTTTTTTTCTGCATGGTGACATTCATTGATGTGTTCAGGATAAAAATGTTTTATCTTTATGAAAACCTGTCATATTGAAACAAGCTCGGAATATAATATTCTCATCTGTTTTTTTTTTGTTTGAAACCTGTTACTTCATTTCAATTCTTCAAATACCATATTCCCAAGATGTCTCAATTTCTGTACAACAATTTCTAAGGTTTCACCTTGACTTGAATACATACTTAATTCTTGTTGGTCTGATTTCATTATTTTGGCTTCTTTAACATTGTACTCCACAGTTTTACTCATTTTGGTCCTTTTGCAGAAATGCTTATTTTTCCATGTCATGGGAATATAACGGTATTGCTGTCTACAATCACACGTTTTTTTAAATTATTCATTTGAGTATATAGATTTCTATACTAGTCATGTCTTTGGTCAATTCCTGAAATGTAGTGCTGCTCTCATACATACCTGTTTTCATCATCATTGCTTGCTTGTAAATATTAAATAATTCACATTTTTGACAACTGTCGAAAATCTTACTAGCAGTATAACAAGTGAACATTTTTAGATATGATTTTCTCCTCTTAGGGTAACAGCATTAACATTGATTCATGCATTAAATTAAAGTTTTGCTTAATGGACAAAAAGTGTTTAAATTTGTCTTTATTTGATAAAATTTACATCACTTGATATGAATTTCTCAATTGTTTCACATGTACGTGCTAAGAGACAGATGTAATTGAAATTGTAATGTGATTTTTTTGTTCGATTGATTGAAATTTACCCCGTCTTCCGATCTCAAGGTGAATTAAGGGGAAACTGCAAGATTAAAGATAAGTGAAAGAGTTATATGAAAGAAATAGGACCTATCAGCAGCACCTGCCAAACTCCAACTCATTAGATAAACGCACCATAATTTTGTAAAGGCAGTTGACCAAATTTGACAAATTTACTGGTCACAGGTGCTGGGTAATGCCATGGACATTTAACTTGCAAACTTCCTTAGACCCAAGTCCAAAGTCGAGTCCTAAGCCCGAATCGCAAGTCTTTTAGGTAAATCTTTTACAAGTACTTCTTTACAAAATATTCGTCCCTGTTGTCCATTGTTTGAGACTGGTATGCTTTTCTTTCCATGAGACAAGTGTGTGAATGATGGGAACTGCTGGTAGGTCCTACTTCTTTCCCTTCACTCTTTTCACATGTCATATCATCTTGCTGTTTCCTCTTATCTCACCCAGAGATTATGGTATATGGTGGACAGGGTAAACTTCTATGAAACAAACTATGAGACAATAACAGATAATGAATAGATTAAAGTGAACAGGTTTAGGTCATCCCCATGTCCCTACGCCCAAGCCATGCAATGTTCTCGATCTGATGTCATAGTCAGTGTCATGAAAACACAACATGGCCATGGTCTCATCCTCCATGGACCTGTTGGACTCTTGGATGTGAGATGGAATTGAAGGTTTTTTCTGGAAAAACATCTTCCACTCCATCAGCAACATCAAAGGTTACAATATCCATTAAAAAACAACTCTCCTCTACCTACCCCATTCCTGTAACTGTCTCTATCCATGACCTTTCCCGGATTTGGCACTCGGCTTAAGTTTCCAACTCTATGTCACACATGTTGGAAAAAATAAAAGCCAATTCTTCAAGCACATCATGTCCCTCTCGCCATAATAGTGACTTGAAAACTGGTGACTTTGACGAAAAGAACACCGAACATGTCAAATTTTATTGCACGTCAATTTGTAGTTTCTGAGTTCATAAGTTGAATTTAGAACGCATGATTTTCTTCAACACAATCTGATAAGGTTCTTATTATGGACTAATTTCTTTTTGAAAAATTCTGATGGGGCATTAAGAAAATATAAAAAAAATAATTAAGTAAATTAAGATGATGTGTTTCTGATCATTTATAATAGTATTCTTCCGCATATGCACTATTACTGCTGCATTTGATGTCATCAGCATAACTTGAGTATGACCATGGTTGAAAATGAACAGCCTTCATTTAGCCTGAAAACAAACTCCTAAATTTGATTTGGCCTGCGAGTCTACCATCTTACCACAAAGAGACATGATATCGATGGAGATCACAAGTTGTGAGGAAAAATTAAAGACAGAAAAAAAGTTGGGTAAAAGCACAAATTCAAAAGTAAACGGTTGGTTTGAGTTTGAGTAAGGTAAGGGGAGGAGAAGCCAGATGCTGACAAAATCTGCCAAAGCCTTTCACCAGCAAAGCACCAATCACCTATGAACGATGCTGGCAGGGCTGGCCATGACTGGCAGATTTTATTCCATGAGAATGACAACATAGTGATGTGACCAGAGAGAAATTTAGATGAAAGCTGCCGACCATAAGCCTGTATCGCTTCACCTCTGCTTTGACTTGTAGCTTGTTTGGGCCACATGATTTGCTCAGCCTATGTTAATTTTTTGGTATCATTTATATGGTAATTTTCTCATTAAGAAATAAAGTTTAAAATGTAAAATAAGTGTAAAAAAGGAAAATTGTTAGCTGAATTGTTGATAGTGTCAGAACAATTTGCCTATACTTAGTATTACTCAGGTGACATTTTAATTATTTTTATTGGGCCGTAAACAATGACTGCGCAAGTTGCGCCTGCGCCTGGTGTAGCTAGTCACACGCAATCGTGCATATGTTGTTTGCGCCTGTCGGTAAACTAAGACCATGCGTGTCTAAAGTGAGCGTGAAACTAGCTGCGTTGGTGTAGTATTAGCAGTTTCTAAGTGATTGGTTGTATTTGACTTACAGCGCATGTGTATTGCCCATAATGATAACATTTCCTTCGTTGAGTTTACTTTCGAAATCAGATTCAATCGATTTCAAACCTCATTTGAGCTTTGACTTCAGATGAAGAACAGATCACGACAGAAATCCAATACTTTCAAATTTGATATGGCACGAAAATGAGCGAAAATTTTGTCAAAATCAGAGACCTTCCATGTGTAGGAAAAAATTAAGATCCAGAAATTTAGAGCTATCTCTGTCTACCGTTACCAATCTAAGTCAAACACTTGCTCAGCTTTCTGCTGAAATTAGGCCTACTCATCCACATGAATCCAATCCATAAACATAACCTCAACATGGAAACTGACATGTCAATCTCGGCATTCTTTCTTCTCTCCTCTTCTGTTTGTCTTTTTCGTTTTCATTGCCATTGTTGTCTTCACTTGCTAATCCTCATCATTCTCTTCAATTTCTTTTAGATCTTTATCACCTTTTTTACCTTTTTCGTCTTCTTGGTTTTTCTCATATTTCGTCAATTTATTCGCGCTTTCCATCTGTCGTTGTTCTTGAATGTTGTTGTCTTTTCCGTCTCTGTCGTTTTCTTCAATTTTTTCGTCTTTGCCGTCTTTCTTCAATTTTTTCATCTTCTCCGTCATTGTCGATTTTCTTCAATTTTTTCGTCTTCTCTGTCCTTCAATTTTTTCATCTTCTCATTCTCTCTTTTTTTCATCTTCTTCGGCTTTACCGTCTTTCTTCAATGTTTTCATCTTCTATGTCTGTCTTAAATTTTTTCATCTTTACCGTCTTTCACAATTTTTTTTGTCTTTTCTATCTTTCTTCAATTTTTCCGTCTGATTTTAATTTTTTCATATTCTCTGTCTTTCTTCATCTTCTCCGTCTCCATCTTCTTCATTTTTTTCGTCTTCTCCGTCTTTCTTCAAATTTTTTCGACTTCCCTGTCTTTGCCGTCTTTCTGTCTTCATTTTTTTTCGCCTTCTCCGTCTTTCATCAAATTTTCGACTTCTCCATCTTTGCCGTCTTTCTTAAATTTTTTGTCTTTCCATCTCTGTCGATTTTCTGGAATTTTTTTGTCTTCTCCGGCTTTCTTAGATTTATTCGTCTTCTCCGTTATCTTCAAATTTCTCGTCATCTGCATCTTCTCTGTCTTTCTTGAATTTTTTCTGTCTGTTTTCAATATTTTCGTCTTATCCATCTTTTCTGTCTTTCTTCAATTTTTTCATCTTCATGTCTTTCTTCCAATCTTCTTGTCTTGTTTGTCTTTCTTCAATTTTTCATCTCCACGATTTTTTTTTCTTCAAATTATTTTGTCTTGTTCGTTTTTTCTTCAATTTTTTTCGTCTTCACCGTCTTTCTTCAATTTTTTCGTCTTGTCCGTCTTTCTTCAATTTTTTCGTCTGCACCATCTTTACTGTCTTTCTTCAATAATTTCGTCTTCTCCATCTTTGCTGTCTTTCTTCAATTGTTTCTTCTTCACCATCTGTCTTAAATTTTTCGACTTCTCCGTCTTTGCCGCTGTCTATATTTAATTTTTTCGTCTTCTCCGTGTTTCTTCAATTCTTTCGATTTTCCGTCTTTCTTCCATGTTTTTGTCTTTTCCTTCTTTCTACAACTTTTTCGACTTCTCCGTCTTTCTTCAATTCTTTTGTCTTTTTCTTTCTTTCTTCAATTCTTTTGACTTCTCCGTCTTTCTTCAATTTTTACGTCTTCTCTGTCTCTGTTGCTTTTTTTCATATTTTCTTACCTTCTCCACCTTTGCCGTCTGTCTTAAAGTTTTTCGTCCTCTCCGTCTTTACCGTCTTTCTTCACTTTTTTCATCTTCTCCGTCTTCTCCGTCTTTCTTCAATTTTTTGTGTCTTTCTGTCTTTGCAGTTTATCTTCAATTCTTTCATCGTCTTCGTATTTCTTCCATTTTTTTGTCCTCTCCGTCTTTCTTAAATTCTTTCAACTTCTCCATCTTTACCGTCTATTCTTTCATCTTCTCTGTTTTTTCTTTTTAAATTTTTTACATCTTCTCCATCTTTGTCACCTTTCTGATTCCTTTGCATTTTCATCACCTTACTTGATTCTTGAATTTTATCTTTGTTTTCTTTCTTTATCTTTCATATCTTTGTTGCCTTTTCTTCACCTTTTTTTTTTGGTTACGCCATTGTCGTATTTCCCCGTCTTTTTCATCTTCTCCTTCTTTTTCCTTCTCTGTCTCTGTTGCCTTTTTCTTAAATTTTCAATTTACTTCAAATTTTGAATCTACATGTATTTGGGTCTCATGATATCTAAGACTATATCTACTTTCGTCTCCTCTGTCTCTGTCGCTTTTCTTCAATTTATTCATCTTCTCTGCCTATACCGTCTTTCTTCAATTTTTTTGTCTTCTCCGTCTTTCTTTAATTTTTTTTGTCTTCTCTGTCTCTTCAATATTTTGGTCTTCTCTATCTTGTATGTCATTCTTCAATTTGTTCATATTCACGTCTTTCTTCAAATTTTTTGTCTTGGTCGTTTTTCTTCAATATTTTCATCTTCGCCATCTTTCTTCAATTTTTTCGTCTTGTCCGTCTTTCTTCAATTGTTTCGTGTTTCCATCTTTCTTATATTTTCTTGTCTTCTTTGTCTTTACTCTTTCTTCAATAACTTCGTCTTCTCCATCTTTGCTGTCTTTCTTCAATTGTTTCTCCTTCATCGTCTGTCTTCAATTCTTTCGACTACTCCATCTTTGCCGTCTATATTCAATTTTTATTGTCTTCTCCGTGTTTCTTCAATTCTTTTTCTCCGTCTTTCTTCTATATTTTTGTCCTTTCTTTCTTTCTTTAACTCTTTCGACTTCTCCGTCTTTCTTCAATTCTTTCGTCTTCTCCTTCTTTCTTCAGTTCTTTCGACTTCTCTGACTTTCTTCAATTTTTTCGTCTTCTCTGTCTCTGTCGCTTTTTTTCAATTTGTTTGGCCTTCTCCGCCTTTGCCATCTGTCTTCAAGGTTTTCGTCCTCTCCGTCTTAACTGTCTTTCTTCAATTTTTTCATTTTCTCCGCCATAGTTCAATTTTTTTATCTTTCGTCTTTCTTCAATTATTTCGTCTTCTTCGTATTTCTTCCATTTTTTTTGTCTTCTCTGTCTTTCTTCAATTTTTTCAACTTCTCCGTCTTTGATGTCTATTTTTTCAGTTAAATTTTTTCATCTTGTCCGTCTTTGCCGTTTGTTTTCAATTTTGTTGTCTTCTTCATATTTCTTCCATTATTTTGTCTTTTCCGTCTTTCTTCAATTCTTTTAACCTCTCGGTCTTTGCCGTCTTTTGTAATTCTCTATATCTTCTCAGTTTTTTGTCTTTTTGATGCTTTTGCATTTTCATCACCTAACTTGATTCTTCAAGTTTTAAATCTTTAGTTTTCTTTCTTTATCTTTCATATCTTTGTCGCCTTTTTTCCTGCCACGCCATTGTCGCATTTCTCCCTCTTTTTCGTCTTCTTCACCTTTCCTATCATGTTTACATCTAGATTTAGTCTTCTCTGTCTCTGTCGCCTGTTCAAAAGAAAAGAAAAACCTTAAATTTTCAATTTACTTCCATCTTTGAATCTACATATGTATGTATTTGGGTCTCATGATATCTATGACTAGATCTACTTTTAAGTCGAATAATAGCTTTTATAGTGGGCCTCTCTAACTGGCACTAGTGACACTTGATCTGCATATTTTGAAAGAAGAAAAAGTTAACAAAAACTAGATTTAGTCTAATCTAGACCTAGCTATTACTCCTACAACACAGAAAATGACCCATGAGAGAAAGAAAACAAAGAAAATGACCCATGAGAGGAAGAAAAACAAAGAAAATGACCCATGAGAGAAAGAAAAACAAAGAAAATGACCCATGAGAGGAAGAAAAACAAAGAAAAACCAACAGTCATGTTGAAATTCTTATAATTTCGATTTAGAACTCAAATTTTTTTTTTTTCTATAATTTTCTTTATTGACAAAATTCGTGCGTAACTAGTGTTAGTGCAGCTTCACGGGCGCAAGTTGTGCCGACTTTTTAGACCGTATTGTGCATGCCCTGGACTTAAGCATGGTTTATGTTTACCACTACGCACACTTCTGTTTACGGCCCATTGTCACTTAACATGCAAGAAGATATGTCACTTTTAAGATATATGGTTACAGCGGATATGAGAAATTTGCATCAGTACGTATTTACCCTCAAGCCACCATTCACTATATTTTAATAAGTAAGGTCGACAATGTAATCATGATATGATAGGCTTTTAAACCAGATCCCCATAAATGCTACAAAGTATTAGAACAAGTACAGTCCAATTTATCCATAACTACCACCAATAATCCTAGACCACAGTGGTCATTATGAACCAGAACAGATGATCATTCTGGGCAGGTTTTAATATGGATGGAAAGAATTTGTATAATTAAAAAAAACCTTTTCCTTCTGAGTTTTAGGATTGCCAATGGCTCATTAAAATAATGTGTTTTTTTTATTGTTTTGTCTTGTTTTTTTTAAATCGGGCTTTATGTGCCCCCTGGTACGATCCGGAGTAAGTTTGGGTTTTTTAATGTTTTGTTTTCCTTTAAAAAAAAATAAAATGAAAGCTTCATTAGCTGCTCTAGTTAGTGGTCATAGGATTGCAAGAAATGGGGAGCACTTTGTCCACAATAGGCAATGTATCTATTCGTCTCGCATGTGCTTGCACAGAAGTGTCTGGATGGCTAGACACAGTGACGAGGTGTGAAATTGAGAACATCGATCTGGTCGTCTCGCTTTGATGACCGGCCGTCTCTTCTTAAAGTCTCAAGACACTGCCTCACATGACATAATGGCAATAATTGGTTATGACCCAACAGCTCGATCTAGCAGTGAAGTGGGTGAAGCCAATAATGTAAGGCTGTACCTAATGATCGGTATGAACAGGTTATGATGGCGATCGGTCAGTCCAATAAGATGGTGGCTCTGCCTTGGCCAGGTGGTCGCTATGGAGAGAGAGACAAAATATAGAAAAAAAGCAAGGGAGTCAATTGCCAGCAGTCGTTGGGGCAGGTTGGACTACAAAATATATTTATGAGGTGTTTTAGCTGAACTTTAGTGTTGTGAGCTGGGAATCATGATAACACTGGTTCAAGCCCCACAACTGGGTTTTTTTTCACAGCGTTGTACTCTTAAGAAAGGTTCTTCACTCTACGTTCCTCTCTTGACTCAGGTGTGAATGAGTATCCAACTCTCGGTAGAAAAAGATCTTGTCAGTGTCAGTACAAAAGCCTAACAGGCTTGTGTACTGAATGCTCCCCTAGGAGTTGAGGACTTAGAATCAAGTGGCCTGCTGGGGGATAAATAATGTACTTGGGTAGGGATACAGACTATACAAATTCATCTTTATGTTTATGTTTAGGCTGGACGTAGGTTTAGTCAAAAGCACTAGACTAGGAAAACTGATTTATATGTTTATAAATATTTTTGGTGATTAGACTTAATAAAACATTCTGCCATTTCTCTTCAGCCTGTGGAAACTTAAAAATAAGTTTGAATTTGTTTTTGTTCATGTTCAATCAACTGTAGGCTAGCATTGATGAGTCAAATAGTTTAATTATGTATACTGGATGTATTACTGTCCACAAAAAGTAATGCATATAATATCTAAAAAAAAAATTAAAGGTACAAAAAGGACACAATCATGGAGCTGAAATCTTCATACTTTGATTTATTGCTTGAAACTGAATAAGAGTAAAAAATTGTTGAAAAGAACTCGCTCACAGTAACAAAACAAAGCGCTCTTGTGAAATATGAGCGATAAGTCGCAGAAATGAATTTAAGTTACTTTTTGTGGACAGTATAACATAGTGATTCATGAATCAGACTGACAGATTCAACACAAACAACGTAAGCAGCTTGCATACAAATTTTATTGCAAACTAGCACAATTGTGTTTCCATACATCCATTCAACTTATGGAATGCATTTTTATGTATAAATATCGGTTATATTTCAGCACGTTAATGTGATTTATATTAGGGATACATCTTTGATATGCAGGTTTTGTTGTTTTTTATTTGCTTTTGTACAAAAGAGACACAAATGCTATAATAATAATAATAATAATAATAATAATAATAATAATAATAATAATAATAATAATAATAATAATAATAATAATAATAATAATAATAATAATAATAATAATAATAATAATAATATGAAAAATAACAACCATAATAGTAATAAAATGATAATAAAAAATATGTAAAATAATATAACAAATTTTTTAATCACGACAGGTTAATTTCATACGAAATCTTTTTTTTCCATTTTTTACTTATTGATTCAGACATCAACATAGGACTTAAGAGAATCAAATTCTGTAAATTAATGTGATTAGCTCTTGATTTAAATAATTTACTTTACTTATCTTAAATAAATTAGAATCAGAATATCCCCCTCTCTTTTTTCTTGCCCTGAGCCATTTTTCTCTGGCGATTTCCCTTTGTAAAGATACTGATCTGTGATGAGCTTATGAACCACATTTTAAAACCATAATGCATAGGATAGAGTAAGTTTGGCTGTATGAATCAATTGCAAGTTGTATTGTACATTCTTGGCTGCACTTTATACTATAGCTGCCGGTAACTCCAGAAAGAAAAACAAATAATGCTTAATTTTAACATTTAATTCAAATAATTGCACTGTGTTCATATACATAATTACTACACCTTCAATATCAATGCAAATATAAAAACCAAATTTATCAGTGAACACAACTGTATGAAGGATGTGTATATTAAGTTGCAAACAAAAATTGAACTTTTTCAAATCTGATTCGAAGTCAGTCCTCCTATTGTGCTCACTGATATTTGAAGCATCTGCATAAATAAGTGACATTGCTTTTTAGTGACGATATTTAAGTCTTGAATTTGTTATAGTAATAAGTTTTGTATCTTTATTACGTAATTTCCAAATATGAGACTATACATACAAATTAGTGACACTGACAAATCTCAAAGAAAATTAATAACTAATGAGGCCTTTATCAGTTTAGTTCTACATCATACTGTACATTAACTATAGATCAATTATAAATGATCAAAGAAGGCCTCTTCCAGGTGAAAATTCACAAATGGTACAAAATGTTATTAAAGTATCACAAGAATATAATTTGCGTGTACATGTAACGTATTAAGAAAAATATATACAATACAGAATCTTTAAATAGCATAAATAATATTCTGAACATTAACCATAATATTGATTAATCTTGCCACACTGAAATCTCTAAAAGAGAATCTTTACATCAGAAATGCAATGCGATTCAATGATTTTCTGACAACGGTCCATGCATGTTTTGATGAATTATGCCATTTGCATGTCCCAGCGAAGGGACAATGAAATAGAGAACTTTTGTATCAGTTTGTTTAATTTATATCTTGAATATTAAATCACATAGATGAAGAATAAGTGTATATCATGCGGATGATTAATGTTTGGTCTACTTCCATGCTATAAATACTTTTTGTAGGGACATAATATTGAAAGACAAATGTTTTATGTTTATTTTTGGACATTGGAAATGTCAAAGAAACTCTTTAAACTTTGCATTAACAAAAGGGCTTGCAGCTTTCACACTGAATATTCCTTTCAGCAGAAAATTCTTGCTATTCAACCAATCTTTACGCAGAGAAGCACCAGTAAATACATTTTGTCCAAAAATATAACGCGTACAAGATAAGTACAAATCCATCAATGAAATCTGCTTTGCTATCAGCATCCAATACAAAATCTGTGTCATTTTTCTTGTGTGTATTACGTATCTGGTGCCATTGTAGATTAATCGTAGGTTATTGTTTCTTGAAATGTGTCTTTAAGTCTGTTGCTGTGGATCCATTTGGTTTCTTTAGCAGGAACCTGTAACAAAAAGAAATTATTAAGATTTTGTAACAAGAAGAAAAAAAGTGACATATATTCTATTCAAAACACATTGCATGTATAAAAATAAAGGGCTTTGTCAAAATAAATGCTCCAATTTTGGTTTCACTGAGCAGCATATGTCAATTTTAACAGAAAGGATCAGCCAAATCAAATGTTAACTGTTAACTAGTGCTAAAAAGAAATGCTGGAGTAACAAAACATACACATCACACAAGTATAAAACACACACACACACCACATAAGTACAAAACACACACATCAGGCATGTACAAAACACAAACATCACACAAGTACAAAACAGACACATTACACGAAAACAAAGCACACACATCACACAAGTAAATTTGTACAAAACACACACAATATAAAAGTACAAAACACACATACCCACACACTACACAAGTACAAAAAACACATATTACACAAGTACAAAACACACACATCAGGCAGAAAATAGTCCCAGTGCCAATCCTCATACTTAAGGTGAGGGAAATGTACACAAATCATCAATGGTGTTGAAAGAACATCCAGTGTTGAAACAATAATCAGTCCACTGATAGATAGTCTTATGAATCCATGTCCCATTAAAGAAGCTAGTCTCCTTGGTTGAATTCAAAGACAAATTCAAAATTTTTCTTTCCTAGTTTTTACTTTTCCACAGGGTTACACAATTTTTTTATAATATGATAAGTCAGCTCACTTTCAATACTTGTGAAGAGAACATACAATACATCAAACTATTTGGAGAGATATTGTTTCATTTATAAATCAATTGTGACAACATAAATCTTACTTAAGAACGAAAATGTAAAATTAACAAGACTTAAGTGAAAAAAATCAACAATGGTGAGAGTCACCTTGTATGAATGTGTCTCATTATTTAAAAGATAAAAAAAGACTGGTACTCTAGATGCAAAAGAAAAAAAGGAAAAAAAAGATATGTCAAGAAGAAGAATTCTAGAGAATTGTTTGCTTACTGATCTCAATTGTTTCCTTCCACGAAAACCTCTGATGGCAATCATTAGCTCATCTCTAGGCTCCAGCTGGCTTTCAAATTTGGGATTTGACTTTGGCTTGGACTCCTTGACTGGTTTCAGCTGGACTTGTGATTTGATGATGCCACCTGCCCCAATGGTAGGTGCAGCTGGAGGGGCAGGTGGTGGAGGAGGTGTGAGCGGTCTGAAAGCCGATTCTGCAGCTGCAGCCGCTTGTTCCACTTCAATGCTTGAAGCTCTGGAGAGAAAACAACAAGATGATGAGAGACTAAAAACGAGTTTATATATCTAGGAACATAATATTATACATACATGAACTTTATTGTTCAATACAATTGTCACATATGTGCTGTATGCATAAAAAATAGTCCACATTTCATAAAACTTTGGTTAAGGATTACTATGTGTATAATGATTATTACAACAACGATGGTTATATGATGATGATTACATCATTTTCATCGTTGCTGTTGCCATTTAAATTAGAATTATCCCCAGCAGCTATTATTATTTCATTTACACGTTGCAATATTTATGATGCTATCAGTTTTGACAACATACTTAATAGATTTCAACATGACACTGACATTGAAGCTAACATATTGTCTACTTTAATTTCTCAAAGGGATGACAAGTTATAACATCTTCTTTACTAAAAATTGACATTAAAAACATGAAATATCTGAGAAGAACAGCTGGCACAACAAACATAAAACTGAGAATATCAAAGTGACACAACAAATTAAAATTAATAGCAAAAATAATGACGTCTTGTGACATTACTATGATTACAGCCTTTCCAATTTACCAACAAAGGTTTCGGTTCCAATTTTGAAAAAAGCAGCACAAACAGGCATTCAGAAGTAAAAGAATGGACAGCTCGAAACACTTATCTAGCCACCAAGGATCTGGTTTGGGAAATACATTTTTGTTATTGACTGTAACTGGTTCTCATAAATAAATTAATGAGAAAATCTCAAGTCAGCATGTGGTATTCAAATGTTCTGATTCTATTTTCTTGTCAAGGAAATATTTTACTCGTTTTTTTCATTTTCCAGAAAAATCATCCCCTATTCATTGACAGCCCTCAAGCAGTTAATATTCAAACAGAAGATGGTTGAAAGTCCCAGAGGTCTGGAGACACTTGGTCAAGTGGTGTGAGTTCAAAACGCCTGGCTGCTTGCAAAGGCTATCTGGGTAGTATTCACAATCCGAAAATATCCGGAGATCATCATTACCAGTGGACTGATACTGATATAAATTTGGCAGACCTAAAGTCAAGCCCTACTACTTAAACCCGTTATGTGACGTACAGGGTGTCCCTTAAATCTGGGCACATCGGAAATATCATGAACTATAAATTTTTACCTCAACAGATTAGATATTAATTTTATGATTATATCAAAGTTTATATAAAAAATGGTGGGAATCATATTGAAAGCGTTATAAATGTGTTAGTATTCTAACTGAATAAAATGTTGTTGAACGTTTTATTTCTTGAAATCACATTTTGCCTACATATACCATGTGTCCAGAATTTAAGGACACCCTGTTTTAAGAAGAATGTAGTTGCTTATTTTTTAAAACACATAAAACTACATGCAAATCAACAGTGCACAAAAATAAATGAAATATGTGTCACAATTGCTAAAACTACCAGCAACCTACTTGTGCTCATTTCTCCCATTTATCTGCTGCTGTTGTTGCAAAGCTTGCATAGTAGACTGAAGTTGCATCATCATTTCCTGTTGCATGGTCATCTGTGAAGCAATTTGTTGAAATTGTTCTGGCTGTACATCCCCAGAATTATCTGTCGACAGCATGTTTTGGTTAAGTCGAAGTTGTTCTTGCCATTGGCCAAACTGGGCTTGCAGGGAATTGTATTGTGCTTGTAGTACTTCCTGCTGATCAGCAAGATCAAAACTGGTTGCTGAAGCCCGAGACTCTGGGCGTTCCTCGGAATACTCAACTGTGTCTGGGGCACTTTGTGAAATACGAACAGAACTGTCAGTGTAATCCTGATCACTAGTATCTGACGAGTAGCGGTAGCTGAAGTTAGTATCACTCACATTATCAGAGTTTATAGGTGAATATGATTGGATGCTATTTCTATCATCGATGGTATTGGAAGAAGATTTTGGTTCTACTGCAATCTTCATAGACATATTCAGAAGTGCGATGGGTTTCTCCTCAAGAAGAGAATCTGCTTCTGACTCTGGTCGGGGAGTGAAACTGAGTTCGGAAACCATGCTCTGAATATTTTGCGTATAAGAGTCTGATTTACTTTCATCTTCATTGGAACCGTTCAGGTATGGCTTCTGGTTTGATTTTGTCATGATCAATGTGGTTGACTGATTTTCTGACTCGTGCACTTTGGTAGACGGACCTGTGACTTTACATTTTGGCGGCAAGAAAGTCACACTGGACAAATCTTCGGTGGTGAGGACAAATTCTTCTTTCTCTGCTGGTACTGATTGCTGAGGTTGAACGTTGTGGACATATACAGGAGTAAAAGAGACAGGTTCTATGTTATACCTGTTAGAGGCAGGCTTATCAATGGGGGTTCTATATGCAGGTTTTTCCACCTGAGATATAGGGATGGGTTCGGGAACAGAAGAGCGAGAGATGGGTTCAGTGACTGGATTAATAGAGACTGGTTCGGCTCTGAACACTCCATAATCTGCAGGCTTCTCTTCTCTATTATGTTCCTTTGATTTGACAGTGGTGGTCGTTTCACTGACTGTTTTGGCTGATGTGAAGTCATAACCATTCGGTCCAAGGGGGATAATTATTTCCTCCACTGTTTCAACAATTTCCTCATCATCACTCTCATCATCTCTTTCCTCTCCATCGTCACCAAACTCTGGAGGTGGAGGCACGGTTTCAACAGGGATAGATATTTCTTCCGAAACGGCAAAGTCTGTATGCATCTGAATTTCCTTACTGTTGTCGATAGATGGTAGATACCCTTGCTCATTTTTGATGACACTCTTGGTATCTTTATTCCGCGGTGACCCTATATCTGAACCGGATTTGGAATCATGGGAATCGGTGCGTAAATGGCGAATGACTGAGCCAGTGTCCGAATTGGTAGAGTCTGATCCCGGAGCAGACAAACTACTGCTTAGACTGTCATTTAAGTGATTTGATTCTCCGTGTGGGTTCTCAACGGCCATTTTGCTCATCCTTTCAACGAACAGTGCCATTTCACTCTTAAAGCCGCCTGAAGAAACTGTGGGGGGAAAAAGAGAACAGCATATGAGACACTGGACTTGCAATACTGAGTATATCACAGTCTATTACAAAAAGTCACATCTATTAATTTAGTCAAGATAAAGGTGTATACTTGTCACTTTAATTTAATAGAATGAAATGTTCTTATCTTCCCTTCTAAAGAATCAATATCATTGAATAAGTATGCAAATGAGATATTTTCTTCTCTTAACTTTTTTTCAAGTTCTCCTTTAAATCATTTATTTTGTTATTTATAACATATATGTATAATATTACTTATAATATGATGACCATGGTTTGGTTTGTTTTCTTTGCTGATTTTTTAATAGTTCTTTTGATTCAGTGAGGAAGTAAGGAATAACAATACGTTTTAGTTGGTCTTTTCTATGTTTGAATTTGAATATATACTGTTACCTACCAAAAAATAAGAGCATTATGGATTTTGTGACTTAACATACAATGCTAGATGTCAATCTTTAACAAACGAACATGCACACATATACACTACATGAAAAGCAAACCATAATAAGGAAAAAGAAGAATTTTATCTCAGTTATCTCATTTAATGTTTTTCCTCATATCACATGCATTATAAGACAAACCAGCATTATGACAATAGACATTCACACGATATATTCTTTAAACAAGATCGTATTATTTCATTCATTACAAATAAAGTAATTATTTTTAAATAAAAGAGTAAAATAACAAGTTGGTTAGAAAAGAAGTCAACTATAATCAAAAGATATAAGCAGAGAAAACTGTGTGCTGAGACTTCAAAAGTTCTAAAAGCACTGATACATTTAGACAATAGTGTTAGGTTTTGACATTTGTCATGACCTGACACAGAGTTTAGCTGTTAGGACTAAATGCTACAAGAAAAATCATATTCTTTTAAAAAAATAGGTACAAAATACAAGGTATGTAAGCAGCTAGAACAACAAGTCATTAAAAAGCGATATAACAACACACGATTGCAGGGTAATATCTATGAAAGAACAAAATTTGAATGACCTTCACCGCTACACAATGCTAGTTCTCTAGTTTATTTGTTGTCTTTGATTGCATGTATCTATATTTTTTCTTCTTCAGAAGATTCATCCAGATCAATGCTTATTGAGTTTCTAGAACCGACCATATCTTTCTAGTTACAATTTTCATCCATAGCATTTGTATCAATTTCCATCTCCACAAAACTCAAGATTTAAATATAAAGTTTGAATTTCTAAGTCATTGCTGTATGCAAAAGAATTAGCCAAGATTAACATAGGTAAAGTTTGAAAAAATATTCAAGGTAAGACTAATCATCCATGATGACATTATAATTAATTACTACACCCAAAATATATGTTTGACCCAATTGTAATCACCCCGTGGCAAAACTTATGAAAAATTAACTCTTGCTCATCCCCTGTGCTCTTTGACTTTTTCGTACAATTTGTTTGTTGTTAGGGTTTTTTTAAATATCTATGTTCTGTGAAAACCCAGCCATTAATTTCTCTATGGAGATAACAAAGTCATCTTATGTTTCATCTGGTGGAAAAATCGTCTCTCAAATACTCCTGCTCATGGTTATTACATGACAACATCAATAAAATAATGGAACACAATTCTAAAAGTAGAAGCAATAGATCTACAGGCTGTTAGTACATATAAAGAATAATATTATTTTGAGGGCATTTGTTAACTACAATTCTACAGAATATATCATATATAGAAACATGAAATATCACAAAATAAATGCAAAAGCAAACCAATAATGTACAGGTCTAACTTAAGCTTGAAAATTTTCTTTTGCCCAGATTACGGTTACGAATAAGAATAAGTAAGTAAGTAAGTCCCATACTCATAAGTTGAGCCTTGGGGAATCAGGAGTAGAGTCCTGAATTTTCTAGGCACACGGCTTAGTGTGGTAGTTTGCCATTGCTTTCCACGCCGCCTTTACTTTCACTGAGTCTAAACAGACCTAGCTACCCATTTCGCTGCTGGGTCAACAGGAGGGCCATAAAATTTACATGGACTGGGAATCGAACTCGGGCCTCTTGCATGGTAGCCAGCCGTTTTACCAACTGAGCTACCAGCAACTCTATATTTTCTTCTCTTCACTCTTTTTTAAGTTCTCCTTTAAATCATTTATTTTGCTTTTATAACATATATGTATACTATTACTTATAATATGATAACCATGGTTTGGTTTCTTTTCTTTGCTGATTTTCTAATAGTTCTTTTGATTCAGAAGTGAGGAAAAGCAATATATTTTAGTTTAATAAGAATAAGGACATGAAAATGCTATTCTTGTACTTTTGAAAGTCTTCTATGACAAAGAAGTTCCATATCAAGTATCTAACAAACATAAAATCAAGATTTGAAGAATCACAAGGTGTGAAAGCTGCACAATGCAAAATAAAGAAATGGATGGGAAAATGGACTCTTCTGCAGTGAGTTGGCAGGAGCAAAAAAAAAGAAGGAAATTTAATTTACCTTGTCTTCATCAAATTATCATTTTATGTCTGCATCACTATAAATATCGCGTGACCTATAATTGAAAAGTTAAAGACGATTAAAACTATTAAAAAGTAACAATACAAAATTGCGATAAATACAACAAAACTAAATTTTTAAGCATAAATTATACAACACAAAAATTGCACTCAAGGATGGTTTTTGTATATATTTGAAATACAAAATGTTGACTAGACAGTCATTAGAAGTGAATAAATATATCTACACAAAAAGCTGACTACATACAGTGACGGAAATGAAAGGACTAGTACTAGGTATAACTACGACAAAGGGCAAAAACACAGAGAGAGAGTCACGAGTGGCACTTGCTACCTTCCACATCGTCTACAGATGGAGAGAGCGTCTCCTGCCCCATCTTAATTGCCATCTGGAAATCCAGGCTTATACCTTCTATGGTGTCTACTGACCCCACACTGCTAAAGCTATCCATACGTCTGTGATGAGCTGGTGTGGACAAAGGATGCAACGACTTACACAGAGAATACATTGGGATGGAATTGTCAAGCAGGCCAGTGGATTCTGCCCAGAGCAAACTTTCAATAAAGCCAACACATACTCTGTGTATGTGGGACAAATTCTTAGCCTTTCAAGTGAGCAATATTGTTTTCATTTTCTTTTCCATTATTCATTTCACTTTTAGATTATGAGATTTTGTTCACCTTATCATTTCAGTACTCAGTTGAGACCGCAGTCTTACCTTCTCACAGTCTTAAAAAAACCCAAATATAATTACTACCATATTACTGCTGAAAATCTTTAACATAAAGTTTACTATAAGCAAATTCCACTGTAAGAATACAAGGGAAGTGGTTTGATTTTGATATTGCTTTGAGAGAAAAAAAACAAAAAAACCCCAGTAGACTTCCAACTGCAATATATCACATGTAACAAGCTTTGACACAAAGGGTCATGTAGGATATGGGATATGAACACATGCAATAATGGGGATAGGCAAAGCATGAATGTATGGCAATATGGAGAAGCAGATGATGGTATTTGAGTGACAACAGTTCAACCTAAGAACAAAACTCTGAATTAAGTCATGAGAATGAATGTAAGCCAGGTGTAAAAACTACACATCTTTATCTCATCTCTAGAGAAAAATTTGTTGAGTTCATTACACTTTCAAACTGTAACAACAATAAAAACAAACAAAATCAAATGAAACAGTAACTTTGGTATAAGAATCTTGGGTGGAACTACATGTAAGATGTAAAGATTCCTTGCCTCTATTTAGTAAACATCTTAAAAGATGGCTCTTGTTTCAGTGTGCACAAGTTTGATAGCCATGTAAATGCATACATGCAAACTGAATTATCACCAACAGAGACTTTGCACTGTATTTTAGGGCATGCAAACAGAGTGAGAATCCATAACCATCTGCCAAAGTTTGGCTCACATTAATGAAATACTGTAGCATTACTACAAATAGTATTATAGTCCCCTCCCAGTTCCAGTTCACATGCAAAATGATAGCAGTATTAGGGCCAAGCGGAGCAAGAACAAAGATAAGACAGAGCTTAATTGCATGAATATACGAATAATTTGGAGAACTCA
>JAXRKP010000180.1:445000-447500 GCA_037039925.1 Doris montereyensis
CAAGTTCAAAACTACAATTATCTAGGAGTAATGAATAAATATAAATGAATAATAAGAGAAGAAATCAGCCAGAGAATCCAAAAGGCAAGTGCAATATATAACCATCTAGGAAAGGCATTTGTAGGTAAGCAAGAATTGTCAACAAAAACCAAAATGGTAGTATACAATAGTTTATTGTCCTACTCTCATCTATGGCAGCGAAACCTGGACCTTAGACAGTAGAGAATACAGTAGAGTACAGACAGCTGAAATGAAATATCTAAGAAGAGTAGTAGGGAAAACTAAAAGAGACAAAATCAGAAACACAACAATAAGAGATCAAACCAAAGTAGATGGCATAAAAACTAAGATAGAAACAAATCAATTGAGATGGTTTGGACATGTAAACAGAATGAATGACAATAGAATAGCTAAATCAGTATACAGTACTAAAGCCCAAGGTAAAAGACCAAAAGGCAGACCTCGGAGAAAGTGGGAAGAAGATATAAAGAGGCATTGAAGCATAGAAATTTAACTTTTTTGGAAGGAAACAGAAAGTGCCAGGACAGGGCATCCTGGAGAAAGATCATCTCGGGCATCTGAACCCATGAACCGAAAGGTAGAATGGGAACTGATAAAGAAAGAAAGAAACAAATAACAACAGCAACAACGACAACAATAACAATAATCATAATAGTCATAATAATAATAATAATAATAATAATAATAATAATAATAATAATAATAATAATAATAATAATAATAATATGAATATTATGGCAATATCACGTTGTGTTGTAGTTCTGTGGGGAAAATGGGAGGACGGGGGGGGGGGTCGTTTTATGATCACTAGAGATCTCTCCCATCACTCCGTTTTTCTCGAGTAACCAGTCTGCCACAATATCATTAAAGATTCATCCCTCTTTTTGCTGCTCTGTGAGTATTGAGCAAGGAATGGCAGGGTTGAGGTCGTTAAAAAATAAGGGGGAGGGAGGGGAGGTGTGTGTACCTCCCAATATGAATACTTGTATGCGGGTTTCCCGAATGTTCAGTAGACATTTCCCATGGGGCAAATAAAGTGACCAATCATTGGTGTCGTGTATGCAACTCAAAGATCAAGTCCGATCGATACAGATACGAGCAAGGAGTGCATAATTTCTACTGCTTCCATGCCCTCTGTTTGTGGTCGTATGTGTAGTGGTGGTAATCGTGGTCGTAGCGATACTTTTCAAGTTATAAGTTGTCAAAACCACCAAGTACTCAAAGCCAAAGGCGTAAGAAAACATTTATAGTGTAATGGCTTGTTCCAAAATTTAAAGGATTTTTTTCATCTCACGAGTGACACAAGTCTGAAACCAGAAAATAGACACATCTTCATAGCTGTTGCTGGTTCAAAACAAACTAATTAATGAGGAGAAAATGAAAGGCAGGAAATGAGAGAGAAAGAGAGAGAGAGAGAGAGAGAGAGAGAGAGAGAGAGAGAGAGAGAGAGAGAGAGAGAGAGAGAGAGAGAGAGAGAGAGAGAGAGAGAATTAACAGAGGAGGAGAAAAGACAGAGACAGAGAGAGATATATATATATATATATATATATATATATATATATATATATATATGAGAGAGATATAGAGAGAGAGAGAGAGAGAGAGAGAGAGATTTATAGATATATATAGAGAGAGAGAGAGAGATTAGAGAGAGAGAGAGAGAGAGAGAGAGAGAGAGAGAGGGGAGAGAGGGAGGGAAAGAGAAAGATATATATATTGGTTGGAGAGAGAGGGAGAGAGAGAGAGAGAGAGAGAGAGAGAGAGAGAGAGAGAGAGAGAGGAGAGGGAGAGAGAGAGAGAGAGAGAGAGAGAGAAGAGATGAGAGAAAAATGAAAGGCAGAAATGAGAGAGAAGAGAGAGAGAGAGAGAGAGAGAGAGAGAGAGAGAGAGAGAGAGAGAGGGGAGAGAGGAGAGGGAGAGAGAGAGAGAGAGAGAGGGAGGGAGGGGGGAGAGAGGGGAGAGAGAGAGAGAGAGAGAGAGAGAGGGAGAGAGAGAGAGAGAGAGAGAGAGAGAGAGAGAGAGAGAGAGAGGGAGAGAGAGAGAGAGTGAGAGAGAGAGTGAGAGTAGAGAGAGAGAGGGAGTGAGAGTGAGAGAGTGAGAGAGTGAGAGAGTGAGAGAGAGAGTGAGAGGAGAGCGAGAGGCGAGGAGAGTGAGAGAGAGTGAGAGAGGAGAGGGAGAGCGAGCGAGAGAGAGAGAGCGAGAGCGAGAGAGAGAGAGAGAGAGAGAGAGAGAGAGAGAGAGAGAGAGAGAGAGAGAGAGAGAGAGAGAGAGAGAGAGAGAGAGAGAGAGAGAATCCATCTAGTGAAAGCTGTCTAATTCATAGCCAAACTCATTCATCCAAATTTGGTTGTTGTTCTGGTGGGTGCCGAAGGTTCAACTCGCCAGGTTTTATTTCCTCTTTCTCAGGAGAGATCACAGGCGTGAACCCTTCCTTATCATACTAATGAGCATTGGGCAGAAAGTTAACCTTAGAAGGCGA
>JAXRKP010000180.1:452500-457291 GCA_037039925.1 Doris montereyensis
AGAAAGAGGTAAAGGAGAAGAAGTAGGAGGGAGAGAGCAGCAGAGAGTCAAGAGAGACAGAGGAGATAGAGCTGAGAGAGACAGACAAAAACAAGCAGAAACTAGAGAAAAGAGGAGAGAGAAGGCAGAGAGAGAGAGAGAGAGAGAGAGAGAGAGAGAGAGAAGAGAGAGAGAGAGAGAGAGGAGGGAGAGAGAGAGGGAAGAGAGAGAGAGAGGAGGAGAGGAGAGAGGGGGAGAGTCTGGAGAGAGAAAATACTTTTTGTCCAGAGCCAGTCTGACAACTTAGAATTGGAGGGAGGGAGCTTTGCTAGATTTAGTGGTTTGGACCCCAAGAGCCACGACAACCAACGTAGATGATTGGAGAGACAGATTGAGAGAGAGAGAGAGATAGATTGATAGTATAGAGAAAGAGAGAGAGATGGGATATTCTTGTAGTGCACGTTATTAAAACACGGACATTTTTGCTTCCAAGGGAATTAATTCCCTTCATTTTTTGATATATGAGATACTAGATTCTGAGCCTTTGATGCTGGCTCAGTAGCATCTGCTTTTATTGTATCTTAATACGAGGGTACATTTTAAAATATTTCAACTTTCCTCCATTAAAGGGACACACACAGAGGGACACACACACACACATAAAAGCACCAGGTGTGACAAATGACGTAGAGAGAGGGAGGGAGGGAGGGAGGGAGGGTAAGGAGGGAGTGAGGAGGGAGGGAGCTTTGTATAATTATAGGGGGACTCCTTTGGAAAGGACGGACGGGATTTCTTGGAGAGAGAGTCCTGAAACTGTTAATGAGAGAGAGAGATAGAGAGAGAGAGAGAGAGAGAGAAGAGAGAGAGAAAAAGAGAGAGAAAAACAAGAGAGAGAACAAGAAGAACAACAAGGACAACAACCCAGAGAGAGAGGGAGAGAGGAGTTAAACCAATTGCAGGTTTTCGTGTAAGAGTAAACGACCAGAGGAGAGAGGTTCAACAGTGTTACACTTGTGCAGAAGGAGAGAGAGAGAGAGCCCTTGAAGAGATGTATGGAAGAGAGAGACGAGAAAGAGAAAGAGAGAGAGAGAGAGAAAGTAAGCAAGAGAGAGAGAACAACTGTAGAGAGAGAGAGAGAGAGAGAGAGAGAGAGAGAGAGAGAGAGAGAGAGAGAGAGAGAGACAGAGAGGGAGGGACAGCAACAACTATTAGAGAGAGAGAGAGAGAGAGAGAGAGAGAGAGAGAGAGAGAGAGAGAGAGAGAGAGAGAGAGAGAGAGAGAGAGAGAGAGAGAGAGAGAGAGAGAGAGAGAGAGAGAGAGAGAGAGAGAGAGAGAGAAACCAGAGAGAGAGAGAGAGAGAGAGAGAGAGAGAGAGAGAGAGAGAGAGAGAGAGAGAGAGAGAGAGAGAGAAGAGAGAGAACAATGCGTTTAATCGTGACGTTGATTGAGGTCATGGAAGAGATGAGTGACACAGCTATGTTTGATAAGAATCAAAAGCACACGGCTGGCAAAAGAAAATGAAAACAAACCTGATACTTATAGACCTACACCAACGACCTTATCGAGATTGAGATTATTCAAATGTTTAAGTAGAAGAAAAATGGGCAGGAGAGTCCGAGGTATATCTTACAAGGTAGTCAGCCAATGGGTGACAAACAAATAAACCTGACGGTCGATGGACAGATACGTTACATAGGTAATAATAATATGTGTGTAGATCTACACATATTATATTAATATTAACACTTTAGACGATCAAGTTAAACTATCAAGCCGGAGTGGAAAGGGGGCGGAGTTGATAAATACTGTATTGATAAGCAGACTACGGAGACTACAGAATTGCGTGTCAATTCGTAAAGTACAAAGATTGACAAACCGCTGAATTTCCTGTTTCACGTATGCGGTGATCTCTGAGAAGAGGAGGACATTGCTGACTGGGCAAAGAAAAATAAAACAGATTACGAAAATATAAAGTACTGCAGTAGCAAATCGTATTAGAATAAGTGAAAAGCAGCAGAAGAAAAAAGTTTAACAGAAGTTTATTTTACGATAGTTGTAGAACTATTTGCAATGTAAAAGAAACAAATCACTTGTCTTCGAAATGCTTGCTGTGCTACCTGCTTAAAAAGCCCCAGCCTAACCCATTCCCATTAACAGAAAGGGTAGGAAGGTCATAAAAGTTTCTGGCCCTGTCAACACATTCCAACCCTGTGTTCACAATTACTCGAGAAATGTCTCTTGTAAGTGTTTGATGGAAGGTGTGCTTCCATTCTTACGACTATAAATTGTTTGTTGAAAGAAGAATGGCATTCGATCCCCCCCCCCCTCTACCCTCCCTCAGTTGCAGGGATTGAAGATTCGAAGATCACACTGTGTTGTCGCAATACTGGTTATTTCAAGCAACTTACTATCTAAAAACCAAAACAAACTATTGGATTTGGGGGAGAGGGGAGAGAGAGAGATTAAAAACAACAACCCCCCAAACCCCGCTGTGACATCAATTACATTAAAGGGGCGGAGTAATCACGAATCCATTCGTGAAATCTGAAAGGCGCCATGACGTCACCGTTAGTTGTGACAGAAGCTGAGAAAAAGAAAGATGACAAAAGAACAATGAAAGAGAAGTCAACAAATATCACACAGAGTGTGTCAGCATAGCACACGCTCAGTAACGTCGGTGAACCGAAGCAGATTGGTTCATCGGCTACTAGATAACGTCATTATGTAGTTAGGCGTACCTTCACACACAGAGTTGATAAGACTGCTTTGCTCAGACAGAAGTGGAACCTGACCGGTAAACTTCGACACTTACAAGAAATCCATATGATAAAGCAGGAAAAAAAACCCCACAACAAATTCTATAGCTCGATGATGCAAGACTATAGCGTAATGGGATTCGAGGGGGGAGGGGGGCAGGTGATATGATACAGAGAGCCACACAAACAAACGCATAGTTCAATGGTCAAGGCAACGCAAAACACGAAAAGAAACGTTTCGTTTCATTGCAATTTACGACATACAGCATGTGCGGTGATCTCATGGTGAATAAAGAGAAAACAAGGTGAAAGACAGTGAAATAAGGAAAGGGGAAAGAAGTAGGACCTAAGCCAGTATCACTTGCCAACCGTACACCGAAAGGAAACGGCAGAAAAGGTGACAAGAAAAGGATGCTAGAACAACACGGACAAATGATAAGACAGGCTTTAGAAGATATACATGAGATAACAAAAGAAGTAATAGGAGTAATAGAAAAAATAAGTGAGCATGGGGTGTCAGACAAAACAACAGTTGCTGGTACACGGACACGGACACCAATTTATGCGTAAAAATAAACAAGTCTTAAAGTCTTAAACTAAAACACCCACGTTTAACGGCTAAAATCGATCAGCCATTGCGTCTCAATACATCGAGTGCACAGCATGACATAAATCCATTACCACACGAAAGCAGCGGTGAAACGTTATTTGAAATCGCATCTTGAGCGGAACTGCTTCGGTCCTCAACGTCAGAAATCCATTTCTCTAACTGAAAGAAGCAGTGTGTGAAAACATGAGAGCTAGAAAGAGTAAGAGCCAGAAAGAGAGAAAGAGAGAGCGAGAGAGAGAGAGAGAGAGAGAGAGGGGGGTGGGTTCCTATGAAATGCACGCTTCATGAATCGCCAGGCGGCTGAAGTAGTAAACTTATGATGCTGCTAACTGCTACGCCACAAGCTGTCAAAGAAGATCGAAGTCGATCGATAAAACCCACCTGTCATTGATTAGCAAGAAACTTAGCGGTTACCTCCAGTATCCATACCACACTGGCTGTGTGACAGGAAAATGATGTTGTTGATGTCAAAAATAAGAATTGCGGAGAAAGGGGTTGGATTAGTGTGAAGAGCAAGGGTTTATAATTGCTAGAGTGTATGTGAACGATGGATGGCTTTGGAAAGGATTAGCCCTCCCTAAGCTGGTTAAAATAGGTTTGCTTTGAGGGACTTTTATATTTGGTCAACCAATGGAGCCCGACTTTGTGGTGTAGTAAGGAACGAGTCAATAATTTTTGACTTTTTGATCTCATTTCAATCTCTCAACTCTCGAGAAAAGTGTAGACATAACACATTTGCAAAAGAAAAAAAAAGAGGAAAACTAATTACACACGACTCCTCGTCTTTTTTCACCCACCCTACATAAGCTGTCCTATCCCCAAACAGTCTCCATGATAACATAAAACCTCCATTAATGTTTAACTGGCCTAGAATGAATGGGCAGAGTAGGCAACTGACAGCATACGGACACACTGGTCGGTATTACTCACTGATCCACCACCGTTGATTTCATTGAAATTTACCACGTCCATCATATTATGCGGTGATCTCAGGGTGAATTAAAAGGAAACAGCAAGATGAAATAGAAGTGAAAGAGTAAAAAGGAAAGAAGTAAGACCTACCAGCAGCCCCGGCAAACTGCAAAGAGATGGTGAAGACAGCAAGAGAGGGAGGGAGGGAGGGAGGGAGAGAGAGAGAGAGAGAGAGAGAGAGAGAGAGAGAGAGAGAGAGAGAGAGAGAGAGAGAGAGAGAGAGAGAGAGAAAGAGGGAGAGGGAGGGAGGGAGGGAGGGAGGAGAGAGAGAGAGGGAGAGAGAGAGAGAGAGAGAGAGGGAGGGAGGGAGGGAGGGAGGGAGAGAGAGAGAGAGAGAGAGAGAGAGAGAGAGAGAGAGAGAGAGAGAGAGAGAGAGGGGGGGGGAGGGGCGGTCAAATTAGTTCTAGAAAGCCAGAAAGTATGTGCACATATTTGAATGTGCTTAAGCAGAACAACGGATTCAGTGTACAACAT
>JAXRKP010001800.1:0-5000 GCA_037039925.1 Doris montereyensis
GAGGTGGGAGATGTTACGATTTCTCTCGCCCCACTAGCTATTTTTAGTAAAGGAAGACAGACTAGGATGGAAAAACCAACACTCTTCGGTCGCGTTTTCTTATGCGTTTCTTTAACTCCCACTTATGGACAGACACCTGTCTTTCTCTCCCCCCATCAACACTTACCTTCTTCCGCCCCGCATCTTATCCATACCTCTGAATCCACTACCACTATCCCCGCCACATCTGTATCCTCCAAATCCCCCCCTCTCACCCAATATTATGTCTGTCTGGACACCTGTCCATCATTTTTAATATGTGTGGTACGTGTATCTTAAAACCTTGTCTCCTTTTTTTTTCCTTCTCTTTCGCCTCTCAGACATCAATTGAAAGATTTGTTTTTGTGTTCAAGCTATTTAAAAACGAATACAATTATTTAAACACGACACGAAAGAAATTGCATGCATTGAACACAGACACAAATTTAGAATAACCGTGACTTGATTTGATTTTTACCCACATCAATGACTAAGGTGATTTCAAAATAAAGCGGCTGGGCTAATTAGCTTAATTAAACAAAGTGAACCAATTACGCCAGTATTGAAAGAACTACACTGGCTCTCAGTAAGTTACAGGATATATTTTAAGATCCTTTGTTATTGTTACAAAATGTTTAAATGGTCTTGCCCCATCCTATTTACAAGGGCTGTCGAGTTTTTACCAGCCTTAAAGAGTATTAAGATCATCAAATTCTCTCTTGATCACCATGTCAACTTAAAGATCATCTTTTATTGAAAAGTCATTCATTCGTGCTGCCCCTCTTTTATGGAATAATTTCTCTTTCAAAACTAGAAGCAGCCCTTTATTTCAATTTTGTTTTTAAACAATCTTAAGACTGAAATCTTTATGAGAGCTTTTTGTTCCTCTTAGTGTAAAAGCTGTTTTATCAAAAGTGTTGGTGTTTTTTAAAACTGTAACTAGCATAATTTATTTATTTATTGGTTGATTTATTTTTTTGTTACTGTGCATTTTATATAATCTGCAATTGTTTCAATGCTATTTTACTGGAAAAGTGCCATCGAACATTTCGGTGGATGAGAGGTGCTCAATAAATGCATTATTATAATACTATTATTATCTCGGAAATTTGTTGGACGTTTTAATTTTTCCCTGACTTCCCTGTTAACAGCCACGGGATCTTTAACGTGCACAGACTGTTGTGATCTGCACACAGGACCTCCTTTTATCACCTGTCTCTGATGGAATTAAATATCGTCCATCTGCCTGGACCAGGGGTGGGGGGAGACAGGAGGAGGAAGGTACGGTTTACTTCAAAAATAATTCGAGAAATTTTCAATAGTCATGACTTGAACCCATGACCGCTTGGTTGAGAGAGCACCAACACCTTACCTCTGGACCACCGAGTCCGCCAACTGGAGTGACGATAATCTCAGGATTAAGGTACGGAGCTGACCCTGCATGGAAACCTTGGGTTGGAATCCTTGGCGTAGACGTTATAAAATATTACCAGGTATTTACTTCCACTGGAGTTCCATTGTTTTTGTTGTCTGTTGTTGTTGTTTATTCAGAATATAACCCGCTGGTGATTGCCAAAGGTGCTGGTTGTATATTTTGTGTGTTCCCAAAGGCGCGGGTATATTTTAGATGTGTTCCAAAGACGCGGGTATATTTTAGGTGTGTTCCAAAGACGCGGGAGTCGTTAAGGAGAGAAAAGATTTAGGTGTGTTCACAAAGATGCGGGTATATTTTAGGTGTACTCCTCGTCTGAACGTGCACTTGAAACACAGAGATCCGGATTTCTCTTGTCACATAACACACTGTTTTTAGGATGGCTAAAAGGAGAAGAACATCTAGCGCCCTTACTTCCTCCTTTGGCTGTTATTATATTTCATTCTTTCCACAAGTTTCTGGTTCACGATGCTGCACTTTAAAAATACATGGTGGCAGCTTGGGTGGGGGTGGGGGAGGGGTAGGGGTGCCTCCTGAAGTGATTTCTTTTTGCTTTTGACTTTGGGTTTTTCCGTTCAGTATATAGTATGAGTAACTGTCAAAATAATCTAGTCATCCTATATAATTGAACAGTTTGTAGAGTCCTTGGTTGCCAAGGAAACAGCCGCCAACTTTGATTTTGATCCAATTTTCAAAATCTATCTCCTCACTTAGTTATGAATAAAATCACTCAAAACTTGTGCAGATGGGGTTTTTTTCTTTCAGGTGACGTCGTTTTTTTAATTTAGATATTTTAATAGGTTTTTTTTTATGAATATTTGAAACTAATATATATCGTTTATATGAAAAATAGCATTTTTATTACCAAAAAAATGTTTTATTTTCTCAAACAGTTTACAAGATATAAAACTAAATCCGAATTCCTTCTATTAACATTGACGAGTGGCACATCTGGGCCAAAGATTATACAATAGATCGGTAAATGTAAGAGATAGAAATTTAGAAGAGAAAAACTACATCTTGAGAAAAATGCAAACAAAGAAATCAAAAGAAAATAAACACAAAAAAAGACGCTTTAGATTGACGAGTTGCCACTCTTGTGGCGCCCCCCTTCCCTTACCCTTTTGACAGTCTACGGCATGGTTACTAATATAAAGAGGATTGTAAATATAGGTTTAGATGTGAACTATTGTGACATCGGACGCCATAATGACCATCTACGTTTGGTTTTTTCTCTCTATTTCTATAATTGTGCGCGTGTTTACAAAACTCATCGATCGGCAATACATTGATATCGACCTCCTACGTCACTCAGCAAGGGGAATACCATGTCGCCAGATTGGGCGATAGCTGCTCCGTTACACGAGTTTTTAGTGCCATGTTCTCAGTTAGTATTTGGATAATTTATGTCAAAGTTTTGACTGTTTTTAACCTACCCTCGCCTACAAAATGTTTTGTAGCAAAAATAATATACGTCACACGGACATTTTCTGCCATAAACTTTTAGATAAATTATCGTTCTATCCGTATACATAAAGAACAGAAAATCCCCATTTTGGTCCCAAACTCGCCAATCCAGGTGCTGCCCCCCCCCTCTCCATTTAAATCAATATCCAGACAAAAATGAAAACTAAAAGTCGAGACGATGAAATCTTTGTCTGTGTAGATCGTGGGTAGATGACCTTGCAGACAACATGCCATTTGATATATCATGATACATGAGATATTTGAGACTATTATGACAACTGTGTCATATTGCATTCTTCTTTTTTCTTCTTCTTTATAATGGGACATGGGGCAGTCGAGCTCAGATAGAACCCTTGGAACAGCGACAAAATCGCCTACTCCTCAGCTGGCTTCAGTGCCAGTTGTTGGTCCTTGACATAATTCTTCAGCGACCGGGTGAACCCCATTAATTACTTTGGGTAAGAAAGGGGCTATCCTATGACTGCCGAAGCTCGCTTAGTCATACTACCTTCATAGTTTGACATGTCGGAAGACACCTTTAAAATACATCTCAAAACATACCTCATGCGATGCTTCTTAGAAGAAAAGTAATTGTTTTAATTATGCGATTTTAATTCATGCACCATACACCTTTATAAATGATATTATGCTTTCATTTATTTATTTTCTTTTCTTTATTTTTTTATTTACTTTTTTATTATTTATTTATTGATTGATTGATTGATTGATTGATTTATTTAGTTATGTATTTATTTTGCAGGTGTACATTGCTCAAGTTTTTTACTTTATTTCTTTCTTTATCGGTTCCCATTCTACCTTTCGGTGTATGGGTTCAGATGCCCGAGATGATCTTTCTCCAGGATGCCCTGTCCTGGCATTTTCTGTTTCCTTTCAAAAGTGTTAAATTTCTATTCTTCAATGTCTCTTTTATATCTTCTTTCCACTTTCTCCGAGGTCTGCCTTTTGGTCTTTTACCTTGGGCTTTAGCACTGTATACTGATTTAGCTATTCTATTGTCATTCATTCTGTTTACATGCCCAAACCATCTCAATTGATTCTTTCTATCTTAGTTTTTATGCCATCTGCTTTAGTTTGATCTCTTATTGTTGTGTTTCTGATTTTATCTCTTTTAATTTTCCCTACTACTCTTCTTAGATATTTCATTTCAGCTGCCTGTACTCTATTGTATTCTCTCTAAGGTCCAGGTTTCACTGCCATAGAGGAGAGTAAGACAATACATGTGTTGTATTCTGCCATTTTGGTTTTTGTTGACAATTCCTTCTTACCTACAAATGCATTTCCTGAATGGTTATATATTGCACTTGCCTTTTGGATTCTTTGGCTGATATTTTCTTCTTAGTTGTCCCTCTAAGTTAATCATTACTCCTAGGTAATTGTAGCTTTGAATTTGTTCCAAATTCTCCTGCCCAATTTAAGATTTTGTGTTTTAGCTTCCCTAGTTACTGGCATTGTTTTGGTTTTCTTTGCATTTACTCTCATTCCTCTTTTATTTAGTTCATTATTCATAATGTTGATATTCGACTGAAGGTCACCTTCTGATTTTTCAAACAGAACTAAATCATGGCAAATGAAAGCATTGATACATTTACTGATTTGAGCTTCTCCATACCTACATTCATTTTCTTCATTTTTGAGGATGCCTTTGCGACTGAATCCATAAATGTGATAAACAAAAGAGGACTTAGGGTAAACCTGTCTTACCCTTATATCTACATCAAATTCTGCAGATGTCTTTCCAGCTACTTTCACTGCACATGTTGGTTTATTGTAAAAAAATTAATGGCTACTATTAAATTTTGCTGTACATTGTGTTCTTTTAAGGAATGCCATAGTTCGCCCCTCCTCACAGTGTCAAACACCTTTTCTAAATCTATAAAACAAAGGTGGAAGTTAATGTTTCTCTCAAGGAATTTTTCTATTATTTGTCTAATTGTAAATGTGCTGTCTTGTACACTTCTTCCTGGTCTAAATCCACTCTGATGCTCTTTCAATCTGATCTACTCTTTTCTTTAGTCTCATTTCCATTATCCTGGCATACACATTTCCTGTAGGCTAAGTAGTG
>JAXRKP010001800.1:20000-30000 GCA_037039925.1 Doris montereyensis
TTGGTAGTTGTTGTGACTAACATTGGTAGTTAATGTGACTAACATTGGTAGTTAAGTAGTTGTATGACTAACATTGGTAGTTAAGTAGTTGTGTGACTAACATTGGTAGTTAAGTAGTTTGTATGACTAACATTGGTAGTTAAGTAGTTGTGTGACTAACATTGGTAGTTAAGTAGTTGTGTGACTAACATTGGTAGTTAAGTAGTTGTGTGACTAACATTGGTAGTTAAGTAGTTGTGTTAAAGTAGTTTTGTGACTAACATTGGTAGTTAAGTAGTTGTATGACTAACATTGGTAGTTAAGTAGTTGTGTGACTAACATTGGTAGTTAAGTAGTTTGTGACTAACATTGGTAGTTAAGTATGTTGTATGACTAACATTGGTAGTTAAGTAGTTGTATGACTAACATTGGTAGTTAAGTAGTTGTATGACTAACATTGGTAGTTAAGTAGTTGTGTGACTAACATTGGTAGTTAAGTAGTTGTATGACTAACATTGGTAGTTAAGTAGTTAAGTAGTTACAGTTGTATGACTAACATTGGTAGTTAAGTAGTTGTATGACTAACATTGGTAGTGACTAAGTAGTTGTATGACTAACATTGGTAGTTGTGATTAACAAGTAGTTGTATGATTAACATTGGTAGTTAAGTAGTTGTATGATTAACATTGGTAGTTAAGTAGTTGTATGATTAACATTGGTAGTTAAGTAGTTGTATGATTAACATTGGTAGTTAAGTAGTTGTATGATTAACATTGGTAGTTAAGTAGTTGTATGATTAACATTGGTAGTTAAGTAGTGACTAAGATTGGTAGTTAAGTAGTTGTGTGACTAACATTGGTAGTTAAGTAGTTGTATGATAAACATTGGTAGTTAAGTAGTTGTATGACTAACATTGGTAGTTAAGTAGTTGTGTGACTAACATTGGTAGTTAAGTAGTTGTGTGACTAACATTGGTAGTTAAGTAGTTGTATGACTAACATTGGTAGTTAAGTAGTTGTATGACTAACATTGGTAGTTAAGTAGTTGTGTGACTAACATTGGTAGTTAAGTAGTTGTGTGACTAACATTGGTAGTTAAGTAGTTGTGTGACTAACATTGGTAGTTAAGTAGTTGTGTGACTAACATTGGTAGTTAAGTAGTTGTGTGACTAACATTGGTAGTTGTAGTTGTATGACTAACATTGGTAGTTAAGTAGTTGTATGACTAACATTGGTAGTTAAGTAGTTGTATGACTAACATTGGTAGTTAAGTAGTTGTATGACTAACATTGGTAGTTATGTAGTTGTATGATTAACATTGCTAGTTATGTAGTTATATGATTACATTGGTAGTTAAGTAGTTGTGTGACTAACATTGCTAGTTAAGTAGTTGTATCACTAACATTGGTAGTTAAGTAGTTGTGTGACTAACATTGGTAGTTAGTAGTTGTGTGTGACTAACATTGGTAGTTAAGTAGTTGTATCACTAACATTGGTAGTTATGTAGTTGTGTGACTAACATTGGTAGTTAAGTAGTTGTGTGACTAACATTGGTAGTTAAGTAGTTGTATGACTAACATTGGTAGTTAAGTAGTTGTATGACTAACATTGGTAGTTAAGTAGTTGTATGACTAACATTGGTAGTTAAGTAGTTGTGTGACTAACATTGGTAGTTAAAGTGATTGTGTGACTAACATTGGTAGTTAAGTAGTTGTGTGACTAACATTGGTAGTTGTGTTATTGGTAGTTAAGTTGTATGACTAACATTGGTAGTTATGTAGTTGTGTGACTAACATTGCTAGTTAAGTAGTTGTATGACTAACATTGGTAGTTAAGTAGTTGTGTGACTAACATTGGTAGTTAAGTAGTTATGTGACTAACATTGCTAGTTAAGTAGTTATGTGACTAACATTGCTAGTTAAGTAGTTATGTGACTAGTTAAGTAGTTATGTGACATTGGTAGTTAAGTAGTTGTGTGACTAACATCGGTTGCTGCACATTGCCCTACCATGCTTAACATGTCGATTGGTAGAGAACTAACATCACTGACTAGTTGTTGAATGGTATAGTGTGGTTTTTAATTTGATTTGATTTACCCACATCTACAGCTAAGGTGACTTCGGGATTTTAGGTAGGATTTTTAATTTTGCCTCGACTGCCCTGTAAACAGCCAAAGGATTTTTAACGTGCACACAGTGTTGTGGTCTGCACACGGGAACTCTCTTTGTATCGCCCGTCCCCGAGAATGGGAGTAGGCGTCGATCCACCTATCTGGCGATGGGGGGGGGGGGAGAGAGGAGGGAGGGAGATTTTGCTCGAAAATAAACTCGAGAAAATGTGTCAGCCGTTGGCTGGGTTCTGAACCCACCACCACCTTTTGGTTGAGAGACCGACACTTTGCCTCTGGACTATCGAGTCCCCCAATAGTGTGGAAAAAAGAATTGAAAGTTAAATGAGCCTAACTTAGTTGAATTTTGAATGAAAATGGTTTTCAAGTGAGCTTACTTGTCGCTGACAACATTAGAACTCGACCATATATCATTTTGTACAGAAAACAATATCTCATACTATCAGATGGTGTTCGGTGTCATTTGACGAAAACATAACCCACACATTTTTGGGGATAGATGATAACTATAATTATTAATAGGACATTTTGTTGGAGGAAATTTTGATTCTTTCCTTGTAAAGGATATGAATTATTCGAATTATCTTAATTATTATTAATACTTTTACTGTTCGACAACGTTTTTCTTGTCATCAAATAATGTTGAGCTAGAATATAAAACAACAGTATGGTTTGTATTCTATGTATTAGTTGGAACTAATTGCCATTTATGGACAATAAGGAACTATTATTATTATCTCAATCCGGAACCTACTCAAGAGTAGATTGGACTCTCTTTCAAGTCTATGATAATGAATTAGATTGCCGCTGTGTATCTAGATCTAAGTCTAAATCTGTCATTGTTTACAATGGGAACAAAGAAAACGAAAAATCCTTTCGTTGACGACCAATCATCTTTTAGATCTAAATCTAAATCTATCACGGTTTACGATAGGAACGAAGGAAACAAAAGTTCCTCTCGTTGACGACCAATCATCTTCTAGATCTAAGTCTAAATCTGTCATTGTTTACAATGGGAACAAAGAAAACGAAAAATCCTTTCGTTGACGACCAATCATCTTCTAAATCCACACCTGATCAGGTATCTGTTTTTAAAGATGAACTAGTCAATGTATTTGATTTTTAAAAATCAGCGTTCTGAACGATTTACTCCTTCAATCTACAATTGAAAATGAGAGACTAAAATCGGACTTGTTGGCCTTAGAGGCTAAATATTCATCATTACAAAATGGGATTAAATGATCAGTTTCAGACAAAATGAACTAGAACAATATACGAGAAGAAACTCCATCAGAAATTTTGAATTCCGTGAATTATTCGAATACGAATCAATTGATGATTGTTTGGGGTTGGTTTTTTATATATGTTTTATTACGATCTACATCTGGTTACAATGATATCGATGTAATTCACAGAACCGGTAAAAGCAGCGAATGAAGGCTCATTGTCTCTGTCATGAAGTAAACACGTTGGTGTCATTGAAATTCTATACTCTTGATATAAAGCCATATATAGCAATGTGTGAAAACAGATATTGGTGCAGGTACACACACAAACACATGTGAAAATCATTTACTTACACCACCATACCTAGATCTACATTTGAAACAGAAACAAATTCTCAAACTCACATTCGGAATTCGATATCTTTCAATAATTTCAAAAGACAGAAATTGCTTAAAAAGAAGAAGAAAAAAGCAACAAAAAAGGAACACGAACATTTTGTGACAGCAAAAGCGTTGAGTTAAAACTCTTATTGTTTTTTTTTGTGTGTAAAAATTACAGCAACATACGTTGCCAAAATAATAAAGGTTTAACTAAAATATGTATAGATCTAGGTTGGCGCAAGATTTTAGACATACTTCAATAACTTTGTGTTAGCTGAAGTTAGTCTGTGTGACAGACTACGACAAAATGTCTGTATTATGGGCATGTTGAAATTGGTGAAAAGTTTGTTGCAGAATTTTTTAAAATTTTTGCACTGTAGCTAGGATACGAGACTAGGAAAGTTGGATATTAGTCAATATCTACTGGCACCCATGTTTCTGTCTTATCATAAAAACCAAGAGCGGTTTATTGTAAGTCATTCAAACTTAAAGTTATGATTAAACCACACACACACACACACATATACACACAAACACACACACACACACACATGTCAATGTCAATATGAATGTTGTTGTCTTTTTGTATACAAATGTTCATAAAGTCTATCGGTTTGAAATTCTAAAGCAATACAATTTCGTGTACTTCAGCAAATAAAATGAAATCAGAAAAATAAAACCACGTCATCACAGAACAAACAAAAAATATCATACTACAGTACGTCTAAACACACACACACACACACATACACACACACATGCGTAGTAATCCTACACACACACACACACACACACACACACACACCAGTTACCCACGCTTTACAAATAAACACCCTCATACATGCATACAATATCTAACATTAATATTCAAAAACAAATTAAAAAAGCAAAAGCAGCAATTATTAAAAACGCGAATCAAAGTCAAGATGAATCAACATTACGTTATGTTATGTTGTATCAACGTGCAATCAGTTTTGTATTTTATCGTTGAAACATTATCACCAAGGCTTACTTGCATCACAAAAGCCGCGTGTATCATTCGTCTATTTAGCGATTAATCATCAACTTTGAGTGGCGTCTGGCGCTTTTGTCTACACCACCTGCCTATAATTGCGTGAAGCTTATCACCACACTCAGTCCTTGTCCCGGCATACCTGTCATTCCTGGTCCTTACTTGCATACGGAGAGGGTAGACCATTCAAACTCTTAAAAATATGGTGTAACTGTAAGGTTAAAATAAACGATCAAATTATTATAATTGCTTCAAGTTGATTTTGATTCTTTCAAAACCTACATTCAGTAATATATAGAAACATCCAGGCCTCATGAGCACCGAAACCCGAGTGGAGAACAAACAAACAAACAAACAAACAAACATGCCTACGAGCACAATTCACAACTGAAAAAGAGACGTACTTGCTTTGAAGACTCTGGCACGTAATCGACACACATGGAGGGACGTTACAACACAAATTAATTAGCAACACTGAGATTCTCTAGGACCAGCATTGTCAGAATACACAGTAGAGACAAGCATCTTTATTGACTGCGAAGCCATTCTACTACTACTACCTATTCTACTACTACTACTACTACTACTACTACTACTACTACTACTACTACTACTACTACTACTACTACTGTTGCTGCTACTACTGCTGCTACACTACTACTGCTACTTGCTACACTACTACTACGACTACTACTGCTACTACTACTACTACTACTACTACTACTACTACGACGACGACTTCTGATACTACTACTACTACTACTACTACTACTTCTACTACTATTACTACTACTATTACTACTACTACTACTACTGCTACTACTACTACTACTACTACTACTACTACTACTACTACTACTACTACTACTACTACTACTAATTTAGTATAATTTATCGATGTGTTCAATTTAAATCATCATATTTACTAATCTGCCCAATACTGACGACAGTCTACAGCCAAATGAACCCTAACACTAACGCAGTCAAATTCAAACATGTCGGTTCTTACTTTTTAATTTCACAATTTTAACACAGTGTTTGGGAAAATGACAGAACTTTTTCCTACATTGAAATGTTCAGGTTTAATCGCCGAAAATATAATTTATGTAGATTTGACAAATAGTAATTTTCGAGTGTTTTTGACAATGCTCACGTCCAACGGTAAAGGTGGTTGGGGGGGGGGAGAGCGGCACCTGGACAGGCGGGTTTTGGACCAAAAAGGTCGATTTTATGTTCTTTGCATATTCAGGTAGAACGATCACTTACCTACAAGTTCATGGCAGAAAAATGTCCATATGACGTATAATTTCTTTTTTTTTTACAAAATATTTTGTAGGCGAGGTTAGGTAGAAAAAATCAATATTTTGACGTAAATTGCCCTAACTGACTGAGAAGATGGCAGTAAAAACCCGTATATTGGCGGTTAATCGCTAAATGTGGCAACACCAACTTGACCTCGTTTCTGCCGACACTGATCAACGCTTCGGCCCATCACTGTGTGATATAAGAGGCGTTGCGTGTCAGTGTGTATGTAAACACTCGCACAAGCATCGGATATAGAGGAAAAAAACTGGTCATTTCGACGTCTGTTTTCACAACAGTGCACATCTAAACCTAGATTTATAATCATATTTACATAAGTAACAATGCCAGAGACTGTCGAAAGAGTAATGGGTCTGCTACAACAAGGCAAACCCGTCTGAAGCGTTTGTTTTGCGTTATTTTATTTTTGATTTTTTTACTGGCATTTTTCTCAAAATGTAGTTTTTCCACACTAAAATTCTATCTCCTCCGCTATTTACCGAACGATTTGTATTATCTTTGGCATACAAGTTCCTCTTGCCAATGTTAAAAGAATGACGTCAGTGTTTTTTATGTATTGTAAACTTTTTGAGAATTAAAAAAAAAAACGCCTTTTTTGTACATTCACAATATATTATATTTTCAAAAATGTATTAAGAAAACTATCCAAAATATCCACATAAAAAAACGACGTCACTCTTTAGATATTGAATGGAAAACACGATTTGTACAGATTTTGAGTGATTTTATTCAGAACTAAGGAGGAGATAGATTTTGAAAAATTGGGTCAAAATCCAAGAATATGGCCGTTTCTATGGCAACCAAGGACGCTACAAACTTTTTAATGATATAGGATGACTGTATTTTGACAGTTACTCATGTACATACTAAAGAAAAAACCTAATTTCAAAACCAAGCAAAAATCACTTTAGTTGCCACCTCCCCCCATGCCCCCCCCTTAATACATGTGCAAATATTGTGCACGTATTCCTATAGTTTTTGTGAAAGTCTTGAAATGATTGAAAGTCTTGTTTAACTGCCTATCGTGATTAAAGAATCAACCTTATGAAAGTCTTGTTTAACTGCCTATCGTGATTAAAGAATCAACCTTATGAAAGTCTTGTTTAACTGCCTATCGTGATTAAAGAATCAACCTTATCAAAGTCTTGTTTAACTGCCTATCGTGATTAAAGAATCAACCTTATGAAAGTCTTGTTTAACTGCCTATCGTGATTAAAGAATCAACCTTATGAAAGTCTTGTTTAACTGCATATCGTGATTAAAGAATTGACCTTATCAAAAATCTTGTTTAACTGCATATCGTGATTAAAGAATTGACCTTATCAAAAATCTTGTTTAACTGCATATCGTGATTAAAGAATTGACCTTATCAAAAATCTTGTTTAACTGCATATCGTGATTAAAGAATTGACCTTATCAAAAATCTTGTTTAACTGCATATCGTGATTAAAGAATTGACCTTATCAAAAATCTTGTTTAACTGCATATCGTGATTAAAGAATTGACCTTATCAAAAATCTTGTTTAACTGCATATCGTGATTAAAGAATTGACCTTATCAAAAATCTTGTTTAACTGCATATCGTGATTAAAGAATTGACCTTATCAAAAATCTTGTTTAACTGCATATCGTGATTAAAAGAATTGACTTTGCATATCGTGATTATCAAAAATCTTGTTTAACTGCATATCGTGATTAAAAAAATCTTGTTTAACTGCATATCGTGATTAAAGAATTGACCTTAAAAATCTTGTTTAACTGCATATCGTGATTAAAGAATTGACCTTATCAAAAATCTTGTTTAACTGCATATCGTGATTAAAGAATTGACCTTATCAAAAATCTTGTTTAACTGCATATCGTGATTAAAGAATTGACCTTATCAAAAATCTTGTTTAACTGCATATCGTGATTAAAGAATTGACCTTATCAAAAATCTTGTTTAACTGCATATCGTGATTAAAGAATTGACCTTACCAAAAATCTTGTTTAACTGCATATCGTGATTAAAGAATTGACCTTACCAAAAATCTTGTTTAACTGCATATCGTGATTAAAGAATCTACCTTATGAAAATCTTGTTTAACTGCATATCGTGATTAAAGAATTGACCTTACTTTCTTTGTGGCATAATTGAAGGGTGACTCAGTAGTTTTAGAGGCAAGATGTCGGCATCTCAACCAAAGGTATTGCCGACTGTTGAAAGATTTTCTAGAGGTTTTTTTGGAGCAAGATTTACCCCCCCCCCCCCCCCCGGTAGATGGATTGACACCTAGTCCCATCGAAGACGTACGATACAAAGGAGGGCCCGTGTGCAGATCACAAATATATATGCACGTTAAAGTTCTATTGGCTGTTTACAGGGCAGTAAGTCAGGGCAAAATTAAAAATCCTATCAGCAACCTCCGAGATCACCTTAGTTGTGGATGTGGGTAAATCAATTCAAATAAAAAATTTAAAACAATAAATGATTGAAACGTTTGTTGTGGGTGTTTTGATAATTTATGCAAATAATCTACGTATTATGTCAATCCATTTGATTGCTCGTGATCATGTGCCTTGCATGTCAAATATATACATTTCAAACGTTATCTAGTGTTATCTAGTTTTGTGTCCTTCAATCGGTGGAAGATCATTAATTTAGACTAGAGCCATGATAATCACAATAATTTAAAACTTCATAATCTCTTATAAGAAATATCTAGTACAAATACCAAAACAACATTAGAATAGATAACACCTCAGCTATTTATCATTCTATGTTTCTGTAAGCTTATGGAATCGTAAATGTTAACTGATATAACACACTGGAACAACTTTTTTAAAAATCTACCACATGGACCGTTTTGTCACAAGACACCCCGATATGCCCGAAATGAGCCAGATAACACGTTTAACTGCCGAGGCAAAAAATTACACAAACATGTACATAGCAAAGACTACACAACAAACATGTACATAGCAAAGACTACACAGACATGTACATAGTAAAGACTACACAACAAACATGTACATAGCAAAACCTACACAAACATGTACATACCAAAACCTACACAAACATGTACATAGCAAAGACTACACAAACATGTACATAGCAAAGACTACACAAACATGTACATAGCAAAACCTACACAAACATGTACATAGCAAAACCTACACAAATATATACATAGCAAAGACTTTACAAACATGTACATAGTAAAGACTACACAAACATGTACATAGCAAAGACTACACAGACCTGTACATAGTAAAGACTACACAACAAACATGTACATAGCAAAACCTACACAAACATGTACATAGCAAAGACTACACAAACATGTACATAGCAAAGACTACACAAACATGTACATAGCAAAACCTACACAAACATGTACATAGCAAAACCTACACAAATATATACATAGCAAAGACTTTACAAACATGTACATAGTAAAGACTACACAAACATGTACATAGCAAAGACTACACAAACATGTACATAGCAAAACCTACACAAAACATGTACATAGCAAAGACTACACAAATATGTACATAGCAAAGACTACACAAATATGTACATAGCAAAGACTACACAAATATGTACATAGCAAAGACTACACAAGCATGTACATAGCAAAGACTACACAAATATGTACATAGCAAAGACTACACAAATATGTACATAGCAAAGACTACACAAATATGTACATAGCAAAGACGACACAAGCATGTACATGTCAAACACTACACCGGCATGCACATGGGAAGAACTACACAAGCATGTACATGGGAAGAACTACACAAGCATGTACATGGGAAGAACTACACAAGCATGTACATGGGAAGAACTACACAAGCATGCACATGGGAAGAACTACACAAGCATGTACATGGGAAGAACTACACAAGCATGTGCATGGGAAGAACTACACAAGCATGTACATGGGAAGAACTACACAAGCATGTA
>JAXRKP010001800.1:42500-85000 GCA_037039925.1 Doris montereyensis
AAAGAAGAAGAAGAAGAAGAAGAAGAAGAAGAAGAAGAAGAAGAAGAAGAAGAAGAAGAAGAAGAAGAAGAAGAAGAAGAAGAAGAAGAAGAAGAAGAAGAAGAAGAAGAAGAAGAAAAGAAGAAGAAGAAGAAGAAGAAGAAGAAGAAGAAAGAAGAAGAAGAAGAAGAAGAAGAAGAAGAAGGAAGAAGAAGAAGAAGAAGAAGAAGAAGAAGAAGAAGAAGAAGAAGAAGAAGAAGAAGTAGACACAATAGTATTATAATGTACAATGTCTACAATTAGAGTAAAAGTAGATTATGAAAACTGTGTCATGGCCCTTGGGGTTTTTGCCCCACAGCCTACCAAAGATAAGGTGCAATTGATCTTTTCCCTCCTTTTTGACTGACTGCCGTCCTACAAAATCAAAAATCCCCAACATAGAAAAAGATGACTCTTGACAAAAACACTCCTATCTCTCAAACTAATTCATAACTCTTAAGGGTGTGTTTGTGCATATGTGTGTGTGTATACCTGTGTGTGTGTGTGTGTGTGTATTTCTGTGTTATAAAAAAGCGTTCATAGTGGAAGTTACCGTCACGACGAAAATAATACGAAATATTGACATGACGCAACGATTGCGCAACTGCCGGCAAACTCTTGCCGAATATAGCCTTTTTAGACCAGCATGCCGGTGTGCATATATTACGAAAGACAATCCTATTCGGCACATGTCGGTATACACGATTTATAAATATAGTGGTATGCGAAAGCACAGAGCTAAATACAAAGACCTTAATAGATTTTCGTTGGTGAACATACATCAACAGCTGCTGTAGCTATGACCGGGTGATTGTTGTATCTCTATTCGTCTTTCAACGAGTTTTCTGAATATTAGCGTAATATGTGATAGTGACAACAAAAGCAGGCTAGGGTTCGAGTTTAAAGCTACCTTTAGGTGTTTTTGATAATTTCGCAATCTATTGAAGCACTCAACCAGGTCACAAGGTGACACCTAACTTGTTGGGCAATAAATAACACGATTTCCTTGTTGGTAGTTCAAGATCCGGAATAACCCAATGGGTTTCTTGCTGACATTGTATTTTTATGAACGAATTAGTTCTTCACACTGTTTTCGACAATGAATTTATTCAGGTATTAATTTTTCACACTGTTTCCGTCAATGAATTTATTCAGGTAATAATTTTTCACACTGTTTCCGTCAATGAATTTATTCAGGTATTAATTCTTCACTCTGTTTTCGTCAATGAATTTAGTCAGGTATTAATTTTTCACACTGTTTTCGTCAATGAATTTAGTCAGGTATTAATTGTTCACTCGGTTTTCGTCAATAAATTTACTCAGGTGTGGACGGATGACAATTATTAACCCAGCTTTCGACAGAGAAAGATTTTGTAGGAATCGGAAGTTGAGAAAGAATGAATGTAAAAACTGATGTAGAGTTACGCCATGAAACACCCGTTGTGTTTTGGTTATGAATTATAAGCCCATGTTTTTTTTAATTATTATTGAAAACAGACTTTGTAAATCTAACACGAATAAACTTAACTACTACTTCTACGCGAACATCAAAGGAGCCGATGTTGTGTTAAGTCTCAAAGTGATAAACGATTATCAATGACAACTTCCTGTAAGAAGATGTATAACGTTTCAGGGTATAGCCCTTCGTCAAATATTGATTTTGATTTGATTTGATTTCACCCACATCGACAGATACAGATTCCGGGTTGTTGGTGTTTTTTTGTTGTTGTTTTTTTTGGTAGGATTAATACAACGTTTACACAGACTGCACTATAAACTACCAAGGGATCTGTAATGTGCACAGAGTGGTGTGATCTGTACATGGGCCTTCTTTTTATCGTCCGTCTCCAATGGGACTCGGTGCCCATTCATCTTCCTGGATCAGGAAGGTGGGGGTCGGGGTGGCGGGGGGGGAGCTTGCTTACAAAATAAAAATAATTCGAGAACATACTTTTTTTTGACCGTCGAGGCACGGACCCATGGCCTTATGGTTGAGAGGTCGACACTTTGCCTCTGGACCACCTGTGTCCGACAACATGTGAATGATATGTAGGCAATGTGAATAGGCTTAACTCAGTGTGATGACAGAAACAACATGTGAATGATATGTAGGCATGTGAATAACTTCACTCAGTGTGATGACATAAACAACATGTGAATGATATGTAGGCATGTGAATAGGCTTCACTCAGTGTGATGACAGAAACAACATGTGAATGATATGTAAGCAATGTGAATAGGCTTCACTCAGTGTGATGACAGGAACAACATGTGAATGATATGTAGGCAATGTGAATAGGCTTCACTCAGTGTGATGACAGAAACAACATGTGAATGATATGTAGGCATGTGAATAACTTCACTCAGTGTGATGACAGGAACAACATGTGAATGATATGTAGGCAATGTGAATAGGCTTCACTCAGTGTGATGACAGAAACAACATGTGAATGATATGTAGGCATGTGAATAACTTCACTCAGTGTGATGACATAAACAACATGTGAATGATATGTAGGCATGTGAATAGGCTTCACTCAGTGTGATGACAGAAACAACATGTGAATGATATGTAAGCAATGTGAATAGGCTTCACTCAGTGTGATGACAGGAACAACATGGGAATGATATGTAAGCAATGTGAATAGGCTTCACTCAGTGTGATGACAGAAACAACATGTGAATGATATGTAGGCACGTGAATAGGCTTCACTCAGTGTGATGGCAGAAACAACATGTGAATGATATGTAGGCAATGTGAATAGGCTTCACTCAGTGTGATGGCAGAAGAACAAACAGAAAGGGAATTGAAGGAGAGGGAAGAATTCAAGGAATGAAAGACGGCGATACTTAAGGGGAAAGGCAGAACTTATCTGGACGCCAGGCGCGCTTTTAGTATTAGCTCTTATTATAAGCCTACCTATTGATATTACTAAGACAATGATCTCGAGTATCATATAGACGTTACACGTGTATTTAGATTACATCTATCCATAGGTCGAAATATATATTTTAAATCTAGAATAGATCTAAATCTAGATCTAAAATCTACCTAAGATTCTAAATCTAGAATATATCTAAATCTAGATCTAAAATCTACCTAAGATTCTAAATCTAGATCTAAAATCTACCTAAGATTCTAAATATAGAATAGATCTAAATCTAGATCTAAAATCTACCTAAGATTCTAAATATAGATCTAAAATCTACCTAAGATTCTAAACCTAGATCTAAAATCTACCTAAGATTCTAAATCTAGATCTCAAAATCTACCTAGGATTCTAAATCTAGATCTAAAATCTAGGTAAGATTCTAAATTTAGATCTAAAATCTACGTAAGATTCTAAATTTAGATCTAGATCGACAATCTGGGTGTATATCGGGGGAGGGGATGGATGAAATGAAAAGGCAAATGAAAACAAATGAAGAAGAGAAAAATAGAGGTATCTAAATTTAGTAATAGAGATAAGAGAGTGTTCACGTTAGGCGTTTTAAACACTGGTGTACTAGATCTAGATCTTCTAGCCTGTTCAATCAAAGTTCTAATTTATTCCTTTGTGCTCTCTGATTGATGCAATCGGCATTTATCATTGCTTCATACATATTGGTAGTCGATGGAGTTACCAGATAAGGACAAACGCTTACTATCAATAAATTTCTCTTTGTATTTTTAGTCAGCTTTTCAATCTGCTGATCTGTATACAGAGACAGATATACAGACAGACAAGCAAACAGTGACAAAGACATAAATAGAGAGGTGGACATATAGATAGATAGATAGATAGATAGATAGATAGATAGATAGATAGATAGATAGATAGATAGGTAGATAGGTAGATAGGTATATAGATAATAATAATAATAATAATAGTAATAATAATAATAACAATAATAATCATAATAACAATAATAATAATAATAAGAAGAAGAAAAATAATAATAATAATAATAATAATAATAATAATTATATTAATAATAATAATAATAATAATAATAATGATAATAATGATAATAATAATAATAATAATAATAATAATAATAATAATAATAATAATAATAATAATAATAATAATAATAATAATAATAATAATAATAATACTAATAATAATAATAATAATAATAATAATAATAATAATAATAATAATAATAATAATAATAATAATAATAATAATAATAATAATAATAATGTAATAATAATAATGATAATAATAATATAATAATAATAATAATAATAATAATAATAATAATAATAATAATAATAATAATAATAATAATAATAATAATAAATAATAATACTACTACTACTACTACTACTACTACTACTACTACTACTACTACTACTACTACTACTACTACTACTACTACTACTACTACTACTACTACTACTACCAGTACTACTACTACTACCAGTACTACTGCTACTATTACTACTACTACTACTACTACTACTACTACTACTACTACTACTACTACTACTACTACTACTACTACTACTGCTAGTAATAATAATAATAATAATAATAATAATAATAATAATAATAATAATAATAATAATAATAATAATAATAATAATAATAATAATAATAATAATAATAATAAAATAGACATTTTTAGAGCGCATATATCGTTCAAGAGAACAAGCTCTAGGCATTGCACATTAAATTACATAACATTGGCGAAAAAGGTTAAATGGACATAAGGATAAAGGCAAGATACATGAATATAATACACAGATGGTTAACAATAACAAGATGAAGCATTGCAGAGTGGGTAAATAGGGCAATAAAGAATCGCCCTTCAAAAGAACTTTGCAAGTCTTTTCAATTGACAAAAAAAGAAATGTCCCTGTAAATTATTTTTTAAACTTCAAAACAGGGCGATTGCCTGATAAGCAAAATCAAATCGTTCCAAGGAATGGCTGCAAAGTGGGTGAAGGATCGAGACCCTGTTGGCTTTTTAGTTCTAGGAACAATCTAGACCCTGCTGGCTTTTTAGTTCTAGGAACAATCTAGACCCTGCTGGCTTTTTAGTTCTAGGAACAATCTAGACCCTGCTGGCTTTTTAGTTCTAGGGACAATCTAAACCCTGCTGGCTTTTTAGTTCTAGGAACAATCTAGACCCTGCTGGCTTTTAAGTGCTTGGGCTAGGAACAATCTAGACCCTGCTGGCTTTTTAGTGCTAGGACTAATCTAAATCCTGCTGGTATTTAATTGCTAGGGACAATCAGTTTTGTTTTGTCCTGAGATCTCATGAGGTTGCGGGCGAATCTATGGGTTTTCAAAAGATGAGTTATGTAGGAGGGGAGGAGCTATGGAGAGTTTTGAAAGAAATTCTTTTTGAAACTGGAATCCAATGGAGTTATTTCAAAATAGGGGACTCGTTAGTCCAAAGACAAGGGGTCGGCCTCTCAACCAAGAGGTAGTGGGTTCGAATTCGAGCCCCACCTACAGTTGAAATATTTTCTCGTGTTTTGCGATCAAAATCTATCCCTCTCCCTGGTCCAAATAGGTGGATCGACACATAGTCACATCGGAGACGGACGATAAAAAGGAGAGCCTGTATACAGATCACAACGATTTGTGCACGTTAAAGATCCCTTGGCTGTTTACAGGGCAATTCGGGCAAAATTAATAATCCTACCGAAAACCCCGAGATCACCTTAGTAGTGGATGTGGGTAAATCAAACCAAACAAAATCAAACAAACCACCCAACATGTGTTGTAGCAAAACCACAGTGTTGTGAGTTTGTGATCACATCGACTTTGGTTCAAATCCCATTGTGATCACATCGACTTTGGTTCAAATCCCATTGTGATCACATCGACTTTGGTTCAAATCTCATTGTGATCACATCGACTTTGGTTCAAATCCCATTGTGATCACATCGACTTTGGTTCAAATCTCATTGTGATCACATCGACTTTGGTTCAAATCCCTTTGTGATCACATCGACTTTGGTTCAAATCCCATTGTGATCACATCGACTTTGGTTCAAATCCCATTGTGATCACATCGACTTTGGTTCAAATCCCATTGTGATCACATCGACTTTGGTTCAAATCCCATTGTGATCACATCGACTTTGGTTCAAATCCCATTGTGATCACATCGACTTTGGTTCAAATCTCATTGTGATCACATCGACTTTAGTTCAAATCTCATTGTGATCACATCGACTTTAGTTCAAATCTCATTGTGATCACATCGACTTTAGTTCAAATCCCATTGTGATCACATCGACTTTGGTTCAAATCCCTTTGTGGTCACATCGACTTTGGTTCAAATCCCATTGTGATCACATCGACTTTGGTTCAAATCCCATGACTGTAAGTTTGTGATCACATCGACATTAGTTCAAATCCCATGGCTGTGAATTTGTGATCACATCGACATTGGTTCAAATCCCATTGCTGTGAGTTTGTGATCACATCGACTTGGGTTCAAATCCCATGGCTGTGAGTTTGTGATCACATCGACATTAGTTCAAATTTGTGAATTTGTGATCACATCGACTTTGGTTCAAATCCCATGGCTGTGAGTTTGTGATCACATCGACATTGGTTCAAACCATGGCTGTGAATTTTTGATCACATCGACTTTGGTTCAAATCCCATGGCTGTGAGTTTGTGATCACATCGACATTGGTTCAAATCCCATGGCTGTGAGTTTTTGATCACATCGACTTTGGTTCAAATCCCATGGCTGTGAGTTTGCGATCACATCGACATTGGTTCAAACCATGGCTGTGAATTTTTGATCACATCGACTTTGGTTCAAATCCCATGGCTGTGAGTTTGTGATCACATCGACATTTTTTTCACAACGTTTCGTTCTTAGAAAATGTATTCCACTCTTCTTTTCTTCCTTGAATCAGCTGTAAATGAATTTCAAAGCTATAGGTAGAAAAGACCTTATCAGAGTGTTCTTACAAAGCGCTTAACGGGCTGCTGTACTGTTTGCTCCTCAAGGAGTTGAGAAGGACTTTTGAGGACATGGTCAGCTGAGGGATCATGTTTCATCGGTGAGCCTTGACTAGCACGGGGACTACAAATCCATCTTTATCTTTTATCTTCATGGTATTTTCAAACCGCCACCAAGTTGTTTTATTTGTATGTATGTCCTATAGCTTTGTGGAGTTTCATTTCCATTCGTTTTCGCACGTGTTGGCGCATGAGATGACAACGGCATCTCTTTGGACACCGGGGTTCAACCTTAGGTGAGAACCATCAGAAACAGTGGGGTTCAACTTTAGATGGGGAGCCCAGAAACAATGGGGTTCAACTTTAGACGGGAACCTCCAGAAACAGTGGGGTTCAACCTTAGACGGGAACCCCTGAAACAGTGGGGTTCAAATTTAGATGGAAACCTCTAGAAACAGCGGGTTCAACCTTAGATGGGAACCCCAGAAACACGGGTGTTCAACCTTAGATGGGAACCCCCAGAAACAGCGGGGTTCAACCTTAGATTGGAACCTTCACAAATAACGGGGTTCAACCTTAGATGGGAAACCCTACAAACAACGGGTTCAACCTTAGACGGGAACCCCCCCAAAACAGCGAGGTTCAACGTTAGATGGGAACCCCCCAAAAAAAAAAAAAAAACAACGGGGTTCAACCTTAGATGGGAACTCCCAGAAACAGCAGTGTTCAACCTTTGATGGGAACCCCAGAAACATGGGTTCAACCATAGATGAACCCCCAGAAACAGCGGAGTTCAACCTTAGATGGGACCCCACAGAAACAACAGGGTTCAACCTTAGGTGGGAACCCTCAGACCAGAAACAGCTCAACCTTAGATAGAACTCCCAGAAACAGCGGGCTTCAATCTTGGAGACAAACAGTGGTGGTCCCTGGAACGGGCTGGAGAGAGAGAGAGGAGAGAGAGAGAGAGAGAGAGAGAGAGAGAGAGAGAGAGAGAGAGAGAGAGAGAGAGAGAGAGAGAGAGAGAGAGAGAGAGAGAGAGAGAGAGAGAGAGAGAGAGAGAGAGAGAGAGAGACAGACAGACAGACAGACAGACAGACAGACAGACAGACAGACAGACAGACAGACAGACAGACAGACAGAGATAGAGACAGGGACAGAGACAGAGAGACAGAGTCAGAGACAGAGACAGAGACGGAGACAGAGACAGAGAGACAGAGACAGAGGCAGGGAGACAGGGGAGAGACAGAGAGAGTGTGTGTGTGTGAGAGAGAAAGTGTGTGTGTGTGTATGTGTGAGTGTGCGTGTGTGAGTGTGCGAGTGTGTGTAGGCGGAATGCGTGGGCGACTAGCGCCTGGTGCTGACCATCCCTGATGTGTACAGATCATATGGAGAGGTCAACACGCTCATCTCCTGGGCTTTGGGGCTTGTGGGTTTGACTTGCATTGTACCAGCAAACCCCCTCCCACCTCACTCCCTCTCCCGCCCCCGTCAATGTTTGTTGATTGTATGTCTTTCAAGGTTTTTTGCTCTTCTTTGTACGAGTTTTATTTTTGTGTCCCTCAGAGCATTGTCTGCTGTTTTGGTAAAAGTGTTCGTAAAATATAAATAATTATTATTTCAGTCTACGGTGGGTTGTTATTTTAACTGACATTGAGTGTCCCATGAGAAGAAGGCATCATGTGTGTGTGTGTGTGTGTGTATGTGTGTGTTTAGATTGGGGTTTTCTATTGTATAGTGAGTGAGGGAGACATACATACGTACATACAGACAGAGCGGTACACTGATAGGCAGGGACATAGATAAACAAATACACATGCAAACGGAATATAACAACGACATTGAATGATAGCAGAGAGTCAACCACATAAACTTACATGACCGACAAATAGACAAATAACGGGGAAAATAGAGACAACCATCGAGAGATGGAGGGATTGATAATAATATATTGGTTAGTTGATCGATTGGACTCACATGAGAAAAACTCTAACCTCATTCACATAGGCTTCCATGGAGAAGCTCAGCTTGATAATCTCTATTTCTTGCATCAACGTCATCACTACAACCTTCTTATTTGTCATTACCATAACCTTCTACGTCATCACCACAACCAGTTTCTTTGTCATTACCACAACCATCATCAACATCATCGCTACAACCAACTTCTACGTGATCACCACACCATCTTCAACGTCATCACCACGACAGCTGCTACGTCATCATCATACCATCTTCTACGTCATCGTCCCACCATCTTCTACGTCCTCACCACACCATCTTCAATGTCATCACCACGACAGCTGCTACGTCATCACCATACCATCTTCTACGTCATCATCTCACCATCTTCTACGTCATCATCACACCATCGTCTACGTCATTATCACACCATCTTCTACGTCATCATCACACCATCTTCTACGTCATTATCACACCATCTTCTACGTCATCATCACACCATCTTCTACGTCATCAAGACACCATCTTCTACGTCAGTACCATGGCATCTTCTACGTGATCATCACACCGTCTTCTACGTCATCGCCACGACATCTACTACGTCATCATGACAACATCTTCTACGTCATCACCCCGATGATGTTCTGCATCACCCCACGACATCTGCTACGTCATCATCACAATTATCTTCTACATGATCGCTACGGTCATCATCAACGTCATCACCACGACCATCATCAAAATCATCACCACAAATATCTTCAATGTCATCAACACCGTAATCACATTGTTCTTTCCATCTCCACTCTTGTCCTCCTCTATATCATTAAGCACCCTCTTGCAACACCCCGCCCACTCTCCATCCTTTCCCCTTTCCCCATTCCCTCATCCACCACCTCCTCCCCCCCCATCCTGGCCTTCCAGCGTCCATCATCCCTGCCGGTGTATATTCAGGACAGTTCCCTGCACATCTCTTCATAGCATAGCGTCCACATGTTGGACAAACACGGCCTAAGATTCCTCACGCGCCAGGCATATCTCTCTCCTGTTTGATGTCTTCTACCATCCGACATCTCTCTTCTCTTTCTTTACCGACTGTATGGCTGGAGAATTCAGCTGGGAGACAATGATGACAATGATGACAATGATGACAATGCGTGGGTGGGCAGAGGAGAAAATAATGTAAGAACAGAAATCAAGAAGAGGAAAAAAGAAGACATAGAAAGAGAAGAAGAGGGGGGAGGAGGAGGAGGATGAAGAGAGAAGGGGGATGAGAATAGGAGGAGAAGAAAAGGAGAAGGAGATGATGGAAATGAGATGAAGGAGGCAAGAAGAAGAAGGACCGACAGAGAGGAGAAAAGAAGGAGGACAGAAGATAGAGGAGAGAAAGAGGACAGAAGATAGAGGAGAGAAAGAGGACCAAAGGAGTAGAAAGACAGAAAGACTGAAAGGAGGGGGCTGGTTATTTTCGATTGTTTGTTATGTTTTATTTTGTTTTTTCATTAATAAAGTCTTGAAAGAGAAGGTCATAGTGACCAAAGAATAGTGTGTGTCAAACACATAAACAGTGACAGTATGTGTCTATGTATGTGTGTGTGTGTGTGTGTGTGAGAGAGAGAGAGAGAGAGAGAGAGAGAGAGAGAGAGAGAGAGAGAGAGAGAGAGAGACAGACAGACATACAGACAGACAGACAGACAGACAGACAGACAGACAGACAGAAGCAGAAAGACATATAGACAGGCATACAGACAGGCAGACACGAAGACAGATACACAGGATGATAAACCAAGTAAACAACAACAACAACCGCTTCGTTGTGACCTTGATGACATGGACTGTGAAATAGACGTTGATAAATTCCATCTATGGCATTGCCACAGCCCACAGCAGCCCCGACATGCGATGACTTCACCTTTCTCCACCTGCGCTCAACTTTCTTGTCCCAAGTGTTACTCCCACATCCACAACCAAACCCCCACTCCTTTCTATTTCCTCCTGAACCTATGTCACCCTCCCCCTCCCTCATTTCATTTCATCTCTCTCTCTCTCTCTCTCTCTCTCTCTCTCTCTCTCTCTGTCTGTCTGTCTGTCTGTCTGTCTGTCTGTCTCTCTCTCTCTCTCTCTCTCTCTCTGTCTCTCTGTCTCTCTCTTTCTCTCTCTCTGCCTCTGTCTATCTGTCTGTCTCTCTCTATTCTCTATCTCTCTCTCTCTTTCTCTCTCTCTCTCGCCTTCTCTCTCTCTCTTATCTCTCTTTCTCTCTCTCTCTCTCTCTCTCTCTCTCTCTCTTTCTTTCTCTCTCGCTTTCTTCTCGCTCTTCTCTCTCTCTCTCTCTCTCTCTCTCTCTCTCTCTCTCTCTCTCTCTCTCTCTCTCTCTCTCTCTCTCTCTCTCTCTCTCTCTCTCTCTCTTTCTCTCTCTCACTTTCTCCCTCGTTCGGTTGTGGAATCCTCAAAGATCTTCAGTGTGATGTTCCATCTTTTCACATACCAATACTCACTCGGTGGTCCAGAGGAGTGTCGGCCCGTCAACCAAAAGATAGTGATTTCGAGCCCCGCTTGCCGATGAGACATTTTCTCGATTTTTTTTCGAGCAATATCTACACCCCACCCCCCCCCCCCCCCCGTCCAGATAGGTGGCTCGACAACTAGTCCCATCGGAGACGGATGATGAAAAGAGGTCGCATGTGCAAATCACAACACTATGTGCACGTTAAAGATCCCTTAGCTGTTTGCAGGGCAGTCTGGGCAAAACTTAAATAGTCCTACCGAAACCACGAGACCACATTAATTGTGGATGTGGGTAAATCAAATCAAATAAATAAATTACAATGTGGAAGAGAATGAAGTCAATGAGAACAAGGAGAACAAATGAAGTGACCAACAACAACTTCAACAACAACAACAACAACAACGACGACGACAAACGCAGTGCAATATTCCTTGCTACATTATGACCTTGATGACAAGGACTGAAATTATACAGCCCTCCATTCATTACATTGTCACAACAACTTCATGCGCGCGATGACTTCACCTTCCTCTCACCTGGTCCTGTCGTCAACTTTCTTGTCCCAAGTGCTACTGCTACCTACCCTCCCCCTCCCTCCCCCAAACTCCTAACCCAACCCCTTCCCTTCCCCCTTTCCCCTTTTTCCTCCCTCTACCTCTGCAAACACCCACCCTCCTCCTCCGCTCCCTTCCCCTACACACAGCAATTTCAAGGTGTCTCGAGGTGTTGGGCTCCAACACGTTTTTATCTCCATGACTAGAAATAAAGCTGACTTCAGTCACAAGCTATGCGATGTGGTCACCGGGTCAGGCCGATTTATGAATGAACCTTGGCTTGGTAGTTTGGCAAGGGGAGATTACCTCGTCCTAGATACTCCGAATCGACTTGTTTCATACAGTGTTTACGTTGTTACTATAAACAAGAATAATATTATTCATGATGATAAACCAAAGGATTTAGAGACTAATTTGGGATTTTCCAATTCATTTTGTACAGTAGAGATTTAATAATAAGAACGGGACTGTGCGTTGGGGAATGGATAGATGAAATGTGATAGTGTCTGTCTGTCAGTCTGTCTCTCATACGGTCAGTCTGTCTGTCTCCTTTCTTGCTCTGGTTCTGTTTTTGTCTCTGTCTTTGGCACTGTTTCTAGTTTATCTGTATATCTGTCTGTCTCTGTCTGTCTGTATGTCTCTGTCTGTCTCTGTCTGTCTGTATCTCTCTCTCTCTCACTCTCTCTCTCTCTCTCTCTCTCTCTCTCTCTCTCTCTCTCTCTCTCTCTCTCTCTCTCTCTCTCTCTCTCTCTCTCTCTCTCTCTCTCTCTCTCTCTCTCCCTTTTTCTATTTCTTTCAGTCTCGTTTTCTATATATAAAAACGATGAATACAACAATTTATGTCGTTGATGATATAAGTCCATGTTCAGATACGTTAAAAACAACAATTTATGTCGTTGATAATATTAGTTCATGTTCAAATACGATAAAACAACAATTTATGTCGTTGATAATATTGGTTCATGTTCAAATACGATAAAACAACAATTTATGTCGTTGATAATATTAATTCATGTTCAAATACGATAAAAACAACAATTTATGTCACTGAGGATATTAGTTCATATCTAAATACGATAAAAACAACAATTTATGTCACTGATGATATAAGTTCATATTTAAATACAATAAAAACAACAATTTATGTTATTGATGATATCGGTTCATATTTAAATACGATAAAAACAACAATTTATTGTCACTGATGATATTAGTTCGTATTGAAATACGATAAAGACAACAATTTATGTCGTTGATGATATTAGTTCATATTCAAATACGATAAAAACAACAATTTATGTCACTGATGATATAAGTTCATATTTAAATACGATAAAAACAACAATTTATGTCACTGATGATATAAGTTCATATTTAAATACGATAAAAACAACAATTTGTGTCGTTGATGATATAAGTTCATATTTAAATACGATAAAAACAACAATTAATGTCACTGATGATATAAGTGCATATTTAAATACGATAAAAACAACAATTTGTGTCGTTGATGATATAAGTTCATATTCAAATACGATAAAAAACACAATTTATGTCGTTCATGATATTAGTTCGTATTCAAATACGATAAAAAACACAATTTATGTTACTGAGGATATTGGTTCATATTGAAATACGATAAAAACAACAATTTATGTCACTGAGGATATTGGTTCATTTTGAAATAATATAAAAACAACAATTTATGTCATTAGTGATATTGGTTCATATTGATATACGATAAAAACAACAATTTATGTCATTGGTGATATTGGTTCATATTCAAATACAATAAAACAACAATTACTGTCATTGATGATAGTATTGATTCAAGTCAATCATAATGAAAACAAAGATGTTGATGATGTTGTTGGTTCACGTCAATCATAATTGAAACAATGATGTTGATGATATTGTTGGTTCACGTAAATCATAATGAAAACAAAGATGTTGATTATGTTATTGGTTTGCGTCAAACATAATGAAAGCGGTGATGTTGATGATATTATTGGTTCACGTCAAACATAATGAAAACAAAGATGCTGGTGATGTTATTGATTCACGTCAATCATAATCAAAACAAAGATGTTGATGATATTATTGATTCACGTCAATCATAATGAAAAACAATGATGTTGATGATGGTATTGCTTCATACCAAAGCATGGTGAAAAGAATAATATCGATAATAATATTGCTATCATTAATTCATGAAAACAATGATGTTTATATGATGGTATTGGCTGATGCCAAAATAGGTTGAAAACAATAATGTTTATATGATGGTATTGGCCGATGCCAAAATAAGATGAAAACAATGATGTTTATATGATGGTATTGGCCGATGCCAAAATAGGATGAAAACAATGATGTTTATATGATGGTATTGATGCAGGATGAAACGATGCCAAAATAGGATGAAAACAATGATGTTTATATGATGGTATTGGCCGATGCCAAAATAGGATGAAAACAATGATGTTTATATGATGGTATTAGCCGATGCCAAAATAGGATGAAAACAATGATGTTTATATGATGGTATTGGCCAATGCCAAAATAGGATGAAAACAATGATGTTTATATGATGGTATTGGCAAAATAGAATGAAAACGATGCCAAAATAGAAATGAAAAAACAATGAAAATAGCCAAAATGAAACAATGATGTTTATATGATGGTATTGGCCGATGCCAAAATAGAATGAAAACAATGATGTTTATATGATGGTATTGGCCGATGTCAAAATAGGATGAAAACCGATGCCAAAATAGGATGAAAACAATGATGTTTATATGATGGTATTGGCCGATGCCAAAATAGAATGAAAACAATGATATTTATATGATGTGGCCGATTATAGGATGAAAACAATGATGTTTATATGATGGTATTAGCCGATGCCAAAATGATGAAAACAATGATGTTTATATGACGGTATTGGCCGATGCCAAAAAGATGAAAACAATGATATTTATATGATGGTATTGGCCGATGCCAAAATAGGATGAAACAATGATGTTTATATGATGGTATTAGCCGATGCCAAAATAGGATGAAAACAATGATGTTTATATGATGGTATTGGCCGATGCCAAAATAGGATGAAAACAATGATGTTTATATGATGGTATTAGCCGATGCCAAAATATGAAAACAATGATGTTTATGAATTGGCCGACAATGATGTTTATATGATGGTATTGGCCGATGCCAAAATAGGATGAAAACAATGATGTTTATATGATGGTATTGGCCGATGCCAAAATAGGATGAAAACAATGATGTTTATATGATGGTATTGGCCGATGTCAAAATAGGATGAAAACAATGATGTTTATATGATGGTATTGGCCGATGCCAAAATAGGATGAAAACAATGATGTTTATATGATGGTATTGGCCGATGCCAAAATAGGATGAAAACAATGATGTTTATATGATGGTATTGGCCGATGCTAAAATAGGATGAAAACAATGATGTTTATATGATGGTATTGGCCGATGCCAAAATAGATGAAAAACAATGATGTTTATATGATGGTATTAGATGATGCCAAAATAGTGGATGAAAACAATGATGGTTTATATGATGGTGTCGATGATGCTTATTAGAAATGAAAACAATGATGTTTAATGATGTCGAGCCGACGAAAACAATGATGTTTAAACACCAAGATGTCATTCCATGATGTTTATTGTGACCAATGCCAAAATAGATCGAAACAATGATGTTTATATGATTTTGGCTGATGCCAAAATAGGATGAAAAACAATGATGTTTATATGATGGTTTAATGCTAAATAGGATAAAAACAAAATCGATGATCTTATTAAATGTCACTTTACAATGATGTCAGGACATTTAATTGGAAATTGGAGCAAATCAAATTAAAAAGTAAATTCTGAGTGGAAAATAAAATTGGAGCAAATCAAATATTCTGAGCTCTTGAAGTTCCATGGATTTTCCCCAGCTTTTACTTGCAGTAGCAGATCTCTGGCCCAGAAGTTGTTGTTGTCTCCACGCACTTCGTGGGCAGACTATGCAATACACAAGAAAACACACACACACACACACATACACACATAAATCAACGAACAAATATCTCGATAAAACAATAGAGAAAAGAATCTAAACGAATGACGAGAAGAAGAAGAAAAAAAGAAAAAGCAGATTTGCATCACAACAAGAGGCGGTATGCGTCGTGTTCTAGAAGACAAAGATGAGAGCAAAGTGATGCTTTTAAGACTAAAATAACTGCGACCAAGTTCAATGAAAGCTCTAATAACACATCATTTCCAAGTGAGTTTTCGGGGCTGTCTTGGTGTTTCAGGGGAAAGTCACTCGAGGAGGCAATTGAAGTTTCTTGGATTTGTCTCACCTTTTGGTCTTTTCAACCCCGGAGTTGGATTCGACTCCTTTCTCTCTGGCAAAAGTTTTTTGGGATTGAAGAATTATTTGTTTAAAGATAAGGTAAAGAATAAATAAAAATATTCTTTAAAGTGGGAGATGTGAATGGGTCGTAAATGGATTGAAAGTCAGATAAAGAGAGGAAGAGGTGAAAAGGGGGGGGATGTAGGAGATGAAGATGCCAGTACATGCATTTTTAAATTTGATTTGATTTACCCACTTCCACAACTAAGGTGATCTCGGGGTTTTTGGTAGCATTTTCCATTTTGCCGGGACTGCCCTGTAACCAGCCAAAGGATCTTTAACATGCACAGAGTATTGTGACCTGCACACGTGACCTCTTTTTATCGTCCGGCTCCGATGAGACTAGATGTGGATCCACCTACCTGGACCAGGAGGGATAAAGTTTGCTCGAAAACACTCGATAATTTTTTCAATCGTTGGCAGGGATCGAACCCAATACCTTTTGGTTGAGAGGCCGACACCTTTGTCTCTGGAATACCGATTGTCTCGCCGGTACATGCGATAGGCTGCCTTGTGTGCCCTCGTGGTAGTGAAAGGGGGTCATCCTTTCTCCCATAACACTTTCAGAACAGACTGCCTTTCCATTTAATTCAGTGTCTGTTAGTAATAATTCATCAAGGGTTCTGTCTGTCTTTTTCTATCATATCTATTTATTTATTTACCAATCTATTTATCTGTCATGTCTATTTACTTATTGATCAATCTATCGATCTAGTTATCTTGCTTTCTATCTATCTATCTATCTATCTATCTATCTATCTATCTATCTATCTATCTATCTATCTATCTATCTATATGTCTATCTATATATATATATATATATATATATATATATATATATATATATATATATATATATATGTATATCCATCTGTCTATCCATCTATCCATCTATATATTTATATAGTTATTTTATTCTATGCATCTATGTATCTATGTATGTATCCAAGTATGTATGTATATATCCATATGTCTATTTATCTATCTATCTATCCATCTATCTATCTATCTATCTATCTATCCATCTATCTATCTATCTATCTATCTATCTATCTATCTATCTATCTATCTATCTATCTATCTATCTATCTATCTATATATCTATCTGTCTATCTGCATTTATTCACACAACTGTCCCTCTGTGTATCTGATACACCCTTCCTTTACTCATACACGTAGGCTAATTGTTTTTACATCACTACCTTTTGAAATCTTCTTTCTAGGAAACAAGAATTTCCCCCGCCTTTCGGCCTTCAAATGCAAATGGAAAACTGAACGTCTTAGTATAGCCGACTAGTGAATATTTTGTCTACAATAATTGCGGTTTAGATTATATTATCTATACATTATATATATATATATATATATATATATATATATATATATATATATATATATATATATATATATATATATATATATACATATACATATATCTATATATATATATATATATGTGTGTGTGTGTGTGTGTGTGTGTGTGTTATTAGTTGTAACATTACATAATGTTTCATTGTATACTTCTGTTGAATATAAACGCCATTGACACTTCTATGTGGGTAACGGTGCTATATAAATAATTCCTTTTCTTTCTTTCTTTTTACCTTCGTTATTAAATTTGTTTACAAAACGCCCCCTCACCCCTCTCTCTCTCTCTCTCTCTCTCTCTCTCTCTCTCTCTCTCTCTCTCTCTCTCTCTCTCTCTCTCTCTCTCTCTCTCTCTCTCTCTCTCTCTCTTCTCTCTCTTTCTATATCTCAGACTCTGTCTCTATCACTGTCTCTGTCTGTCTGTCTCTGTCTCTATCTGCCCGTCTGTCAGTCTGTCTGTCTGTCTGCCCTCTCTCTCTCTCTCTCTCTCTCTCTCTCTCTCTCTCTCTCTCTCTCTCTCTCTCTCTCTCTCTCTCTCTCTCTCTCTCTCTCTCTCTCTCTCTCTCTCTCTCTTAATGCGTATTATAACCACGTTTTAATATTTAAACAGCTATTCTTTTATTTGTCATGGAACAACATGCAATACTATCCTAATGTAATCTTAAAATAGCAACGATTAAGTTATTATAAGTCAGTGTTATCTTACTGAGTCCTCAGCTGGGGAAATAGAAGCTCTTTTTCGCCCACGCACACATACACACACACACACACACACACACACACAGAATATCTCATCTTTTAAGACAGGGGGTTATTTAGGTCAAACACTGAAATGACAATTCTCGGAACCGGAAAAATTGATTTCAGGGTGGGAGGAAAGAGTAGAGGAAAAGAAGGAGGAGAAAGAGGGCGGGCGGGGAGGGGGGAGAGTGTGTAGGATTGGTGGTGGTGGTGTGGTGGTGGTGGGCAGTAGTGGTGATGGTGGGGGGGGGGACGGGGGAGCATGATAGGGATAGATGGGAATTAGAGCCACATTACAATAAATAGTAGTTGGAGTATCAGACAGAATCACCTTTTAAATACCAATAGGCTACATGTATTCTATTCGTTGCTTACTAAGGCACAAATGGAAATAGAGTGCAGATTGTAAACCCATTTATTTGTGTCTGTTTAAGGAGAGGACGTAAAGTCTCCTTTTGTTATCAGGAGCCGAGTGCTTGTTCGGAATATGCTGCTATCACAATGTGTGTGTGTGTGTGCCTGTGTGTTTGCATGACAACGTGATCGTGAGTATGTGTGAACACGTGTGTGTGTATGTCTGTGTATGTGTGTGTACGTGTACGTGTACGTGTTTGACCGCGTGCACGATGGTGTTTACATGTTAGATATTAAGGCCTGTAAGTAAACAGACATTTTGACAGAATTACGGTACCGAGGTTCTGTGTGCAATATTTTATTTGAAATAGGATTAGTTCAAGACCATATGGCGGAAAGGCTTGTCAACCAAGATTTACACGTATTGTCTATAATTCTGCTAGCGGTTTAAAAGCCTAAGAGCCTCTTGTGATAAAGTGTGCAGCGCGTATCTTACTGCTTGTCCACGTTCACCGAAAGCAGTGATCTCATGCATTCATTAAGATCTTTGTATATTTTGTTCAAATATTTATTTTTTTATTTTTTTGTAAACTGTGAGAGGATCTTTAATAATTTGCACATTTCGATGATTTATTTTGCATCCATTTTCGATACGCATAGTTATGAGACACTCGGTCACCCCTTGTCAGACAAGTGTCGGCGACAACAGTGGTCCAACGGTCCTTGTCCTTTTCTTGAGCCGTCGGTCCAAGGGTCCTTGTCTTGAGCCAAAGGTCCAACGGTCCTTCTCTTTAAGACAAAGGTCCAACGGTCCTTGTCTTAAGACAAAGGTCCAACGGTCCTAATTTTGAGTCAACGGCCCAACGGTCCTTGTCTTGAGCCAACGGTCCAACGGTCCTTATTTTGAGTCAACGGTCCAACGGTCTTGTCTTAAGCCAACGGTCCTTTGTCTTGAGCCAAAGGTCCAACGGGCCTTGTCTTGAGCCAAAGTCCAACGGTCAGTGTCTTGAGCCAAAGGTCCAACGGTCCTTGTCTTGAGCCAAAGGTCCAACGGTCCTTGTCTTGAGCCAAAGGTCCAACGGTCCTTGTCTTGAGCCAATTGTCAAACGGTCCTTGTCTTGAGCCAATGGTCCAATGGTCCTTGTCTTGAGCCAAAGGTCCAAGGGTCCTTGTCTTGAGCAAAGGTCCAACGGTCCTTGTCTTGAGCCAACGGTCCAACGGTCCTTGTCTTAAGACAAAGGTCCAACGGTCCTTTGTCTTGAGCCAAAGGTCCAACAACGTCCTTGTCTTGAGCCAACGGTCCAACGGTCCTTGTTCCGAACCAACGGTCCGACGGTCCTTGTCTTGGAGCCAAAGGTCCAACGGTCCTTATCTTGAGACAAAGGTCCAACGGTCCTTGTCTTGAGCCAAAGGTCCAACGGTCCTTGTCCTGGAGCCAACGGTCCAACGGTCCTTTGAGTCAACGGTCCAAGGGTCCTTGTCTTAAGCCAACGTTCCTTGTCTTGAGCCAACGGTCCAAGGGTCCTTGTCTTGAAGCCAACGTTCCTTGTCTTGAGCCAACGGTCCAACTTGAGTCCTTGTCTTGAACCAACGGTCCATCGGTCCTTGTCTTGGAGCCAACGTTCCAACGGTCCTTATCTTGAGCCAAATGCCGTTGTCTTGAGCCAACAGTCCAACGATCTTTGTCTTGAGCCAACGGTCCAACGTCTTTGTCTTGCCAGCCAAACGAGCCAACAGTCCAACAGTCTTTGTCTTGAGCCTACAATCCAACGGTCTTTATATGCCAACAGTCCAACGATCCTTGTCTTGAGCCAGCGTTCCAACAGTCTTTGTCTTGAGCCAAAATTCAAACGGTCCTTGTCTTGAGCCAACGGTCCAACGCTCTTTGTCTTGAGCAAACGGTCGAAGGATTCTTGTCTTGAGCCAACAGTCCAGCGGTATTTGTCTTGAGCCAACAGTCCAGAGGTCTAACGGTCCTTCTCTTTGAGCCAACCGTTCAACACTCCTTGTTTTGAGGGGATCGTTCAACAGCCCTTGTTTTTAGTGAATAGTTCAACAGTCATTGTTTTGAATGAATTGTTCAACAGCCCTTGTTTTTAGTGAATCGTTCAACAGTTCTTGATTTGAATGAATCGTTCAACAGTCTTTGTTTTGAGTTAACCGTTCAACACTCCTTGTTTTGAGTGAACCGTTCGACAATTCTTGGTCTGAGTGAACCGTTCAACAGCTCTTGTTTTGAGTGCACCGTTCAACACTCCTTGTTTTGAGTGCACCGTTCAATACTCCTTGTTTTGACTGCACCGTTCAACACTTCTTGTTTTGACTGCACCGTTCAACACTCCTTGTCTTAAGTGCACAGTTCAACACTCATTGTTTTGAGTGCACAGTTCAACAATCCTTGTTTTGAGTGCACAGTTCAACAATCCTTGTTTTGAGTGCACCGTTCAACACTCATTGTTTTGAGTGAACCGTTCAACACTCATTGTTTTGAGTGCACAGTTCAACAATCCTTGTTTTGACTGCACCGTTCAACACTCATTGTTTTGAGTGCACAGTTCAACAATCCTTGTTTTGAGTGTACAGTTCAACAATCCTTGTTTTAACCGCACCGTTCAACACTCCTTGTTTTGAATGCACAGTTCAGCAATCCTTGTTTTGAGTGCCCCGTTCAACAGTCTTTGTTTTGATTGAACCGTTCAACAGGGGTGTCTGACATTTGGAGCATTAACGTTTTTAAAATGTGACATTTGGAGCACTATCGAAAATTAAGTAAAAATGCAGTATGACGTTTGGAGCACCAACGAAAAATAAGTAAAAATTCAGTATGACATTTGGAGCACTAACTAAAAAATAAGTAAAAATGCAGTATGACATTTGGAGCACTAACTAAAATTAAATAAAAATGCAGTATGACATTTGGAGCACCATAGTATCAACCATAGTATCGACGGCCGATTCATACACTTTGCATCTGAGTTGGCGAAAGCTTTGTCACTCACCTAACATTGACTTAGATTTTATGAATAAGTCTCCCCACTCAACACAATCTAAACTGTATTAATTTTTAACGTTTGGCTGTCATTGGATTTTTTTATTTAAAAAAAAAACGTTTTGGAAGTAAAAACAAAAACTACTGAAGGTCAGAATGACTTCACAAACATGCACGATAATAACTGGTCACAGTGGTTTATAAATACGCGCTCTCATTCGCTCTCTGAGGTCCGCTCCATAGGTACATAAGCAAGTCCGTTTTCCCACTGTCCTCACTCGAATTCAAACTGCTGTCGGCAGAAAACCTAAGGACTGGCAAAGCGAAAGATGTCAAGAAGAGAGAATGGATTCCATCAATCCAGTGGTATTTTAATGTTGGAACTATGACAAAACTTCAGTACATTCAGTCAATATGCCACACTTCACTGCCGTCAACAACTCTGTAAATACGAAGCTCGAATATTTCTTCTTCATGTCTTTTTATGTTTTTAACAATTTCCAATAAAATAAACATTTTCAATGCGGCCTCATATCATGAGACAGTCTCAAGCCTGTACAAACACAAAGGGGAAGTGATTGCTTAAAAAAAAACTATTCAGTAATCGGTAGTAACCTGACTGGGTGACTTGTATTCGATACTGAACGCCAAAAATGTAGTGCTCCAAATGTCACATAGCGGTTTCCTCTGAACTAAAGTAGTGCTCCAAATGTCATACACCCTTCAACACTCTTTGGTTTGAGCGAATCGTTCAACAGTTCTTGCTTTGAGTGGACCGTTTAACAGCCCTTGTTTGAGTGCACCGTTTAACAGTCCTTGTTTTGAGTGCACCGATTAACAGTCCTTGTTTGAGTGCACCGTTCAACGCTCCTTGTTTTGAGTGCACCGTTTAACAGTCCTTGTTTTGAGTGCATCATTTAACACTCCTTGTTTTGAGTGCACCGTTTAACAGTCCTTGTTTTGAGTGCACCGTTCAGCGCTCCTTGTTTTTGAGTGCACCGTTTAACAGTCCTTGTTTTGAGTGCACCGTTTAACAGTCCTTGTTTTGAGTGGACCGTTTAACAGCCCTTGTTTTGAGTGCACCGTTTAACAGTCCTTGTTTTGAGTGCACCGTTTAACAGTCCTTGTTTTGAGTGCACCGTTTAACAGTCCTTGTTTCGAGTGCACCGTTTAACAGTCTTTGGTTTGAATGAATCGTTCAATAGTCCTTGTTTTGAGTTCACCGTTTAAGAGTCTTTGGTTTGAGTGCACGGTTTAACAGTCCTTGTTTTGAGTGCACCGTTCAACATTCCTTCTTTTGAGTGCACCGTTCAACACTCCTTTTTTGAGTGCACCGTTCAACACTCCTTCTTTTGAGTGCACCGTTCAACACTCCTTCTTTTGAGTGCACCGTTCAACCTCCTTCTTTTTAGTGAACCGTTTAACAGTCCTTGTTTTGAGTGAACCGTTTTAACAGTCCTTGATTTGAGTGAACCGTTTAACAGTCCTTGTTTTGAGTGAACCGTTTAACAGTCCTTGTTTTGAGTGAACGGTTTAACAGTCCGTGTTTTGAGTGAACCGTTTAACAGTCCTTGTTTTGCGTGAACCGTTTAACAGTCCTTGTTTTGAGTGCACCGTTCAACACTCCTTCTTTTTGCGTGAACCGTTTAACAGTCCTTGTTTTGAGTGAACCATTCAACACTCCTTGTTTTGAGTGCACCGTTTAACAGTCCTTGTTTTGAGTGAACCATTCAACACTCCTTCTTTTGAGTGAACCGTTTAACAGTCCTTGTTTTGAGTGAACCATTCAACACTCCTTGTTTTGAGTGCACCGTTCAACACTCCTTGTTTTGAGTGAACCGTTTAACAGTCCTTGTTTTGAGTGAACCTTTTAACACTCCTTCTTTAGAGTGAACCGTTTAACAGTCTTTGTTTTGAGTGAACCGTTCAACACTCCTTGTTTTGAGTGAACCGTTTAACAGTCCTTGTTTTGAGTGCACCATTCAACAGTCTTTGTTTTGAGTGAGCCGTTCAACACTCCTCGTTTTGAGTGAACCGTTTAACAGTCCTTGTTTTGAGTGCACCGTTCAACAGTCTTTGTTTTGAGTGAGCCGTTCAACAGTCTTTGTTTTGATTGAGCCGTTCAACAGTCTTTGTTTTGAATGAGCCGTTCAAGCCGTTCAACAGTCTTTGTTTGAATGAGCCGTTCAACGATCTTTGTTTTGAGTGCACCGTTCAACAGTCTTTGTTTTGAGTGAGCCGTTCAACAGTCTTTGTTTTGAGTGCACCGTTCAACAGTCTCAACCATAGTATCGACGGCCTGTTATACACTTCGCATCAGCCTTTGCAAAAGCTCTGTCACTCACCTAACATTGACGTAGATTGTATGAATAAGTCTCCCCACTCCAACACAATCTAAACTGTATTAATTTTAACCCTTGGCTGTCATTGGATTTTTTTTCATTTAGAAAAAAACGTTTTGGAAGAAAAGAAAAGCTATTGACGATCAGAATGACTTCACAAACCATGCACGATAATAACTGTTCACATTGGTTTATAAACACGTGTTCTCATTCGCTCTCTGAGGTCCGCTCCATAGGTACATAAGCCAGTCCGTTTTCCACTGTCCTCACTCAAATTCAAACTGCAGTCCACAGAAAACCTAAGGACTGGCAAAGCGAAAGATGTCAAGTATAGAGAATGGATTTCATCAATCAGAGATCTTTTAATGTTGGAACTATGACAAAACTTCAGTACATTCAGTCAATATGCCACACTTCACTGCCGTCAACAACTCTGTAAATACGAAGCTCAAATATTTCTTCCCCATGTCTTTTTATGTTTTTAACAATTTCAATAAAATAAACATTTTCAATGCGGGCCTCATATCATGAGAAAGTCTCAAGCCTGTACAAATACAAAGGGGAAGCGTTTACTTAAAAAAAAACTATTTAGTGATCGATAGTCAACTGACTGGGTGACTTGTGTTTGATACTGAACGTCAAAAATGTAATGCTCCAAATGTCACTTAGCGGCTTTTCTTTGAATAAAAATGGTGCTCCAAAAATCACATAGCGGTTTCCTCTGAAATAAAGTAGTGCTTCAAATGTCATACACCCTTCAACAGTCTTTGGTTTCAGTCAATCGTTCAACAGCCCTTGTTTTGAGTGAACCGTTTAACGGTCTTTGGTTTGAGTGCATCTTTTAACAGCCCTTGTTTAGGAGTGCACCGTTTAACAGTCCTTGTTTTGAGAACACCGTTTAACATCCTTGTTTTGAGTGCACCGTTTAACAGCCTTTGTGTCGAGTGCATCTTTTCACAGTCCTTGTTTAGAGTGCACCGTTTAACAGTCCTTGTTTTGAGCACTGTTTAACAGCCCTTTTTTGAGTGCATCCTTTAACAGCTATTGTTTGGAGTGCACTGTTGAAAATCCCTTGTTTTGAGTGCACCATTTAACAGCCCTTGTTTTGAGTGCACTGTTTCACAGCCCTTTATTGGAGTGAACCGTTCAACAGTCCCTGTTTTGAGTCAACCGTTCAACAGTCCTTGTTTTGAGTCACCGTTCAACAGTCCTTGTTTTGAGTCAACCGTTAAACAGTCCTTGTATTGAGTCAACCGTTCAACAGTCCTTGTATTGATTCAACCGTTCAGCAGTCCTTGTTTTAAGTCAACCATTCAACAGTCCTTGTTTTAAGTCAACCGTTCAACAGTCCTTGTTTTGAGTCAACCGTTCAACAGTCCTTGTATTGATTCAACCGTTCAACAGTCCTTGTATTGAGTCAACCGTTCAACAGTCCTTGTATTGATTCAACCGTTCAACAGTCCTTGTTTTAAGTCAACCATTCAACAGTCCTTGTTTTAAGTCAACCGTCAACAGCTTTATTTGAAGTGCACCGTTTAACAGCCCTTGTTTTGGGTGCACCGTTCAACAACCCTTGTTTTAAGTCAACAATTCAACAGCCCTTGTTTTAAGTCAACCATTCAACAGCCCTGTTTTGAGTCAACCATTCAACAGCCCTTTTTTTAAGTCAACCGTTCAACAGCCCTTGTTTGAGCCAACAGTCCATGTCTTGAGTCAACCGTACAACAGCTCGGGGTTATGAATAAATCGTTCAACAGTGTTTGTTTTGAGTGAACTGTGCAACAACCCTTTTTATGTGAGCCGTTCAACAGTCCTTGTTGAGTGAAGTGTGCAACAACCCCTTTTTATGTGAGCCGTTCAACAGTCCTTGTTGAGTGAACTGTGCAACAACCCTTTTTATGTGAGCCGTTCAACAGTCCTTGTTTGAACTTGAGTGAACCGTTCAACACTGTGCAACAACCCTTTTTATGTGAGCCGTTCAACAGTCCTTGTTGAGTGAACTGTGCAACAACCCTTTTTATGTGAGCCGTTCAACAGTCCTTGTTGAGTGAACTGTGCAACAACCCTTTTTATGTGAGCCGTTCAACAGTCCTTGTTGAGTGAACTGTGCAACAACCCTTTTTGAACTGTGTGAACCGTTCAACAGTCCTTGTTGAGTGAACTGTGCAACAACCCTTTTTTATGTGAGCCGTTCAACAGTCCTTGTTGAGTGAAGTGTGCAACAACCCTTTTATGTGAGCCGTTCAACAGTCCTTGTTGAGTGAACTGTGCAACAACCCTTTTATGTGAGCGTTCAACAGTCCTTGTTGAGTGAACTGTGCAACAACCTTTTTATGTGAGCCGTTCAACAGTCCTTGTTGAATGAACTGTGCAACAACCCTTTTTTATGTGAACCGTTCAACAGTCCTTGTTGAGTGAACTGTGCAACAACCCTTTTTATGTGAACCGTTCAACAGTCCTTGTTGAGTGAACTGTGCAACAACCCTTTTTATGTGAACCGTTCAACAGTCCTTGTTGCGTGAACTGTGCAACAACCCTTTTTTATGTGAGCCGTTCAACAGTCCTTATTGAGTGAACTGTGCAACAACCCTTTTTATGTGAATCGTTCAACAGTCCTCGTTGAGTGAACTGTGCAACAACCTTTTTTATGTGAACCGTTCAACAGTCCTTTTTGAGTGAAGTGTTTTACAGTCGTTGTTGTCTGAACCGTTCAACGGCCCTTGTGTCGAGCCAACTGTTAAACAGCCCTATTTTGTGCCAACCGTTCAACTGCTCATGGCTTGTGTCAACCGATTACAGACCTTGTTAAGAGTGAACGTTCAACAGCCCATATTTTGTGCCAACTGTTCAACAGCTCATATCTTGTGTCAACCGTTTAGCATGCCTTGTTTAGAGTGAACCGTTCAACAGCCCATATTTTGTGCCATCCGTTCAATAGCCCATATTTTGTGCCGATCGTTCAACGGCCCATATTTCATGTCAACCATTAAACAGCCCATATTTAGTAGCAACTGTTCAACAGCCCATATTTAACATACCTTGTTTGAGCCAACAGTTCTTGTTTTAATCTAACCGTTCTACAGTCTCTGTTTTTAGCCAGCTGTCCCACAGTCCGTGTTTTGGAACCAACTGTTCAACAGTCATTGTTTTGGACCAACTGTTCAACAGTCCTTGTTTTGAACCACCTGTTCAACAGTCCTTGTTTTGAACCAACTGTTCAACAGTCCTTGTTTTGAAGCAACTGTTCAACAGTCCTTGTTTTGAACCAACTGTTCAACAGTCCTTGTTTTGAACCAACTGTTCAACAGTCCCTTGTTTTGAAGCAACTGTTCAACAGTCCTTGTTTTGAACCAACTGTTCAACAGTCATTGCTTGAGCCAACTTTGTTCAACAGTCCTTGTTTTTGAAACAACTGTCCACCAGTCTTTGTTTTAACCGAATTGTCCACCAGTCCTTGTTTAAGCCAATGGTTCAAATTGATTTCCACCAGTTCCAGTCCTTGTTTTAAGCCAACTGTTCACCAGTCAACTTCAATAGTCCTTGATTTTAAACTAACAGTTCACCAGTCCTTGTTTTACGCCAACTGTTCACCAGTCCTTGTTTTACGCCAACTGTTCACCAGTCCTTGTTTTAAGGCAACAGTTCAACAGTCCTTGTTTTAAGCCAACAGTTCAACAGTCCTTGTTTTAAGCCAAGAGTTCAACAGTCTTTGATTTCAGCCAACTGTCCACCCAGTCCTTGTTTTACGCCAACTGTCCATCAGTGCTTGTTTTAAGACAACGATACACTAGTCCTTGTTTTAAGCCAACAGTTCAACAGTCCTTGTTTTAAGCCAACAGTTCAACAGTCCTTGTTTTAAGGCAACTTTACACTAGTCCTTGTTTTAAGACAACAGTTCAACAGTCCTTGTTTTAAGACAACGCTACACTAGTCCTTGTTTTAAGCCAACAGTTCAACAGTCCTTGTTTTAAGACAACGCTACACTAGTCCTTGTTTTAAGCCAACAGTTCAACAGTCCTTGTTTTATGGCAACGCTACACTAGTCCTTGTTTTTTAAGACAACAGTTCAACTGTCCTTGATTTCAGCCAACTGTCCACCAGTCCTTGTTTTAAGCCAACTGTCCACCAGTCCTTGTTTAAGACAACGATACACTAGTCCTTGTTTTAAGGCAACGTTACACTAGTCCTTGTTTTAAGACAACGATACACGAGTCCTTGTTTTAAGGCAACGTTACACTAGTCCTTGTTTTAAGACAACGATACACTAGTCCTTGTTTTAAGACAACGATACACCAGTCCTTGTTTTAAGACAACGGTACACTAGTCCTTGTTTTAAGACAACGATACACTAGTCCTTGTTTTAAGACAACGATACACTAGTCCTTGTTTTAAGACAACGATACACTAGTCCTTGTTTTAAGACAACGTTACACTTGTCCTTGTTTTAACACAACGATACACTAGTCCTTGTTTTAAGACAACGATACACTAGTCCTTGTTTTAAGACAACGATACACTAGTCCTTGTTTTAAGACAATGATACACTGGTCCTTGTTTTAAGACAACGGTACACCAGTCCTTTTTTAAGACAACGGTACACTAGTCCTTGTTTTAAGACAACGATACACTAGTTCTTGTTTTAAGACAACGATACACTAGTCCTTGTTTTAAGGCAACAGTACACTAGTCCTTGTTTTAAGGCAATGGTACACCAGTCCTTGTTTTAAGACAACGATACACTAGTCCTTGTTTTAAGACAACGATACACTAGTCCTTGTTTTAAGGTAACAGTACACTAGTCCTTGTTTTAAGACAAGTCCTTGTTTTAAGGTACACTAGTCCTTGTTTTAAGACAACGATACACTAGTCCTAGTTTTAAGACAACGCAAGTCCTTGATTTAAGATAACGATACACTAGTCCTTGTTTTAAGACAACGATACACTAGTCCTTGTTTTAAGACAACGATACACTAGTCCTTGTTTTAAGACAACGATACACTAGTCCTTGTTTTAAGACAACGATACACTAGTCCTTGTTTTAAGACAACGATACACTAGTCCTTGTTTTAAGACAACGAAACACTAGTCCTTGTTTTAAGACAACGATACACTAGTCCTTGTTTTAAGACAACGGTACACTAGTCCTTGTTTTAAGACAATGATACACTAGTCCTTGTTTTAAGACAACGATACACTAGTCCTTGTTTTAAGACAACGGTACACTATGTTTTAAGACAATGATACACTGGTCCTTGTTTTAAACCACACAGTTTTAAGACAACGATATACTAGTCCTTGTTTTAAGACAAAGATACGGTCACTGGTCCTTGTTTTAAGACAACTGTTTTATACACTAGTCCTTGTTTTAAGACAACGATACACTAGTCCTTGTTTTAAGACAACGGTACACTAGTCCTTGTTTTAAGACAACGGTACACTAGTCCTTGTTTTAAACAACTGGTCCTTGTTTAAGGGTACACTAGTCCTTGTTTTAAGACAACGGTACACTAGTCCTTGTTTTAAGACAACGGTACACTAGTCCTAGTTTTAAGACAACGGTACACTAGTCCTTGTTTTAAGAAGACAACGGTACACTAGTCCTTGTTTTAAGAGAAAGACAACGGTACACTAGTCCTTGTTTTAAGACAGTCCTTGTTTTACACTAGTCCTTGTTTTTAAGACAACGATACACTAGTCCTTGTTTTAAGACAACGGTACACTAGTCTTTGTTTTAAGGCAACGGTACACTAGTCCTAGTTTTAAGGTAACGGTCCACTAGTCCTGGTTTTAGCCAATGGTCCAACAGTTCTTGAAACCAACAGTTCAATAGTCCTTGTTTTAAGCCAACGGTCTACTACTCCATGTTTTAAGTCAGCTGTATAACAGTCCTTGTTTCAAGGTAAGTTTAAGTCTTTGATTTGAGCAAACAGTTGATCCGTGCTTGGTTTAAGCCAACTGTTTAACAGCCCATAGACAAAAAGATATAGAGAAATATAAATAGATATATGAGAGAATAGAATATAAATAGTAAATAGATAAATCAATAGATACATAGATTGACAGGCCGACAGGCAGGCAGATATATATAGATAGATAGATAGATAGATAGATAGAAAGATAGATAGATAGATACATAGACAGATAGGTAGGTAGGTAGGTAGATAGGTATATGGATAGATAGGTAGATATATATATATATATATATATATATATATATATATATATATATATATATATATATATACAGATAGATAGATAGATAGATAGATAGATAGATAGATAGATAGATAGATAGATAGATAGATTGAGATATATATATATATATATAGATATATATATAGATAGATAGATAGATATATATATAGATATATATATACAGAGAACGATAGATAGGGAGATAGATATATACATAGATAAATAGATAGATGTATAGACAGATATGTAGATAGATAGATAGATAGATAGATAGATAGATAGATAGATAGATAGATAGATAGATGTATAGATAGATAGATAGATAGATAGATAGATAGATAGATAGATAGATGGATAGATAAATATATAGATAGATATATAGATAGATAGGTATAGATAGATAGATAGATAGATAAATAGATAGATAGATAGATAGATAGATAGATAGATAGATAGATAGATAGATAGATAGATAGATAGATAGATAGATAGATAGATAGATAGATATATAGATATAAATAGATAGATAGATAGATAGATAGATAGATAGATAGATAGATAGATAGATAGATAGGTAGGTAGGAATAGATAGATAGGTATATGGATAGATAGATAAATAGATAGATATAGATAGATAGACATACAGATAGATAGATAGATAGATAGATAGATAGATAGATAGATAAATAGATAGATAGATAGATAGATAAATAGATAGATAGATAGATAGATAGATAGATAGATAGATAGATAGATAGATAGAAAGGTCGATGAACGTACTGAGTGATAGAGATCTTAATAGGAGGAACATCGAGAGAAAAATGTTAGCATTAATTTTTTAATTTAAAAAGAAGAAGCAATAATAATTTGTTATTTATGGAAATAAGGTTATACAGAATAAAAGATCAAAGTCACCATTAACATGGCGTTCTCCGTGACTGAGCAATAGCGAGTCTACTTACACTCTTAGTTCTTAAAATGGACGCCTCCAACGGTGTAAATGAAAATAAGGTAAAGGGATTCATACTGCTACAGCCTTTAATAATATTTTAACATATTATGTTCTTCAACGAGTTTTACATTTCATTTCATTTCTCTTGTCCGTCTCTCATGGAAGAAACATAATTCTTCTTTGCCCTGACGCTTTTATGATGATGATGATGATGATGATGTTGATGATGATGTTGGTGATAATGATGAGGATGATGATGATGACGAGGATCGATTCTGCAAAAGTTTTCAATGACACAAAGTTGGTTCACTGATTACGGTGTGTTTCGAGCTAAACTTGTTGGAAGCCTTTTTCATCCTGGGAACACTTGCATGTTTTGTATGAATTTGTTTCCTGGAGGAAATGCCTTGTGATCAGTATTTTTTAAGATTTGTCTTGTTCCCCAGTATTTAACTTTAAGATTTGTCTTCTGAAATTTTACGCCTCTTGTAAGCATAATTTAACTTTTCAGAGTTGTCTAGTGACCTCTTTTTAACTTTAAGATTTGTCTTGTGACCAGTATTCAAGGTTATAGATTTGTTCTTGCATTGTTTTCTTTTAACTTGGCCCAAGTTTCCTGTCCAGATAAATTTTAATAGCATTTTCAAACAGTATTTAACTTTAAGATTTGTCTCCAAACCAGTATTCAACTTTAAGATTTGTCTTTGACCAGTACATGGGGTTTAAGATTTGTCTTGTGGAAATTTGTCTTGAGAGCATAATTTGACTTTCAGATTTGTCCTACTGAAAATGTGTCTTGTGACCATAAGGTCGGAAAGTTTTTGAAGATTTGTTTTGTGACCAGTATTTAACTTTAAGATTTCTCCTTAACGTTTAACGTACTGATTTGTCTTGTGAAAATTGGTCTTGTGAGCGTATATTGGTCTTGGATCATGAATTCTATTGAGCATAATGATAATGTGCAGTGCATTTGTCTAATGGGAATTTTGTCGTTGAGTATTTTTTGTCGTGTGGATACATGTTTTGTTTTGTTTTGTTTTATAAGCATTCACTTTGTGATCATTTGTCGTATAAACATGTATCTTTAAGAGTATAAAACACCCACTTACAATCCACATTAAGTACTGTGTCATTAACGCATCATAACGCATCTTAACGCATCCTAACACATCATAACGCATCATAACGTAGGTTATAATGCATCCTAACGCATGATAACGCACCCTAACGTAGGTGATTGTGTTCATAACGCATCATAACTGAGTTCTAACGCGTCATAACACATCATACGTAGGTGACTGTGTCATATCATAACGCCTCCTAACGCATCATAACTCATCATAACACATCATAACGCATCATAACGCATCATAACGCATCATAACGCTTCATAACGCATCATAACTCATCATAACGCATCATAACGCATCATAACTCATCATAACGCATCATAATACTGATCATAACACATCATAACGCATCATAACACATCATAACACATCATAACGCATCATAACACATCATAGTGTTTGGCAGAATCAAGCAGCTCGTATTGATATAATAAACAGAAACATTCCATACGTTTACATGAGATCCCTAACCTTCTATACTTTTACATGAGAGCCCTAACCTTCTACCTTCTATACTTTTTTCTACGTTTACATGAGAGCCCTAACCTTCTATACATTTTACATGAGAGCCCTAACCTTCTATACGTTTACATGAGAGCCTATCTTAACCTTCTATACGTTTACATGAGAGCCCTAACCTTTCTATACGTTTACATGAGAGCCCAACCTTCTATACGTTTACATGAGAGCCCTAAGTATACGTTTACATGAGAGCCCTAACCTTCTATACGTTTACATGTGAGACAGACAGACATTGAACCTTCTAATATACGTTTATATGAGAACCCTAACCTTCTATACGTTTACATGGGAGCCCCTAAATAATTCTATACGTTTATATGAGAGCCCTAACTTTCTATACGTTTACATGAGAGCCCTAACCTTCTATACGTTTATCCAGTTCATACGGAGAGCCCTTAACCTTCTATACGTTTACATGAGATCCCTAACCTTCTATACGTTTACATTAGAGCCCTAACCTTCTATACGTTTGTTGTCACTAACAAGTCAAACAGTTTACGAGAGCCCTAACCTTCTATACGTTTACATTAGAGCCATAACCTTCTATACGTTTACATGAGATCACTAACCAGTGTCGTTTACAAAGAGCCCTAACCTTCTATACGTTTATATGAGACCCCCCCCTATACGTTTACATGAGAGCCCTCACCCTTGCTGGTACGTTTACTGAGAGCCGTAACTTCTGTACGTTTACATGAGATCGTCTAACCTTCTATACGTTTCCATGAGATCCCTAACCTTCTATACGTTTACATGAGATCGACTTAAGGGTCTATACGTTTAATGAGAGTCCTAACCTTCTATACGTTTACATGAGAGTCCTAACCTTCTATACGTTTACATGAGAGTCCTAACCTTCTATACGTTTACATGAGAGTCCTAAGAGAGATACGTTTACATGGAGATCAAAACCTTCTATAGGCTTACATGAGATCCCTAACCTTCTGTACGTTTGGTGCAGGGTACAGTTTGATTTTACGATTCCACAGTTTGATTTAACGATTCCACAGTTTGTGTTAACGATTCCACAGTTTGAGTTAACGAAAAAATCAGTTTGAGTTAACGATTCCACAGTTTGAGTTAACGATTCCACAGTTTGAGTTAACGATTCCACAGTTTGATTTTACGATTCCACAGTTTGAGTTAACGATTCCACAGTTTGATTTTACGATTCCACAGTTTGATTTAACGATTCCACAGTTTGATTTAACGATTCCACAGTTTGATTTAACGATTCCACAGTTTGATTTCACGATTCCACAATTGATTTAACGATTCCACAGTTTGATTTAACGATTCCAAAGCTAGAAATAGACTTACGTTGTTCAATCCGCAATGGAGCCTTGATGAGCTTGTCGAGCGTTGAAACTAGAGACTACCTGCAGCTTTATTATTATTATTAATAAGTGTTAGTATAATGCTATGCCAAACGACGTGGTGGCAATGGCGAATTGCTTTCATAAATATTGATGTAGCGGATCCACCGACACCTAACGTCTGATGGGCTGTCTAACATGCTCAACTCTAAAGCACCTGCCTTCCGTCTTCCCTTGACCTGAATTGACCAAAGTTTGCAGGTCGCATTCCACCGGCAGTTCGATGACCACTTTAACAAAGCCCACCGGTTCGCTAAATGGAGACGAAGACTTGTAAGTTCACCCATGGAGTCATTCAGAGACTGGGCCCATTTGGCGTGTAGATCTTGACTCACTTTGTACAATGTATTTATATTATCATGGCTTTGCAAGTATTGGGCATTTTAATCCTCTCCGATACGACTGCTTTCGTTAGAGAGCGGGACTATGAGAGAGGGAATCTTTTATTTATCATTATTTCTTTTGCGTTCTGTCAGCATTTCTCGTCTATCATTCTGTTGCTGCTGGTGCTGCTGCTGCTGCTGCTGGTACTACTACTACTACTACTACTACTACTACTACTACTACTACTACTACTACTACTACTACTACTACTACTACTACTACTATTACTACTACTTTCTCTACTACTCTGTTGCTGCTGTTGCTGCTGCTGCTGTTGTTGCTGCTGTTTATCTTTAGGCTTTGGTCAAGTTAAATAAATCAATGGTAAATATAAGGGAAAATATTTAGTTCATTTTTATTTTCTCTGTTAGGAATTCGTATACTATAATATAATATATTCAAGTGTGACATTTCGTAAACTATATTTGCAAGGGATGTGTTACATTGCTAATTTGGTCTTGCTTGTTTGTGGCACAGCCATATGTGAAATACTTATAAAACGTTCCACACCTGTACATTTAAATGTGTCAATAGTAACTCATATACTATTATTCCTGATTGAACATAGGATCCAAGGGGAAAAAAGATAAGCATACATTCTACCTCCATGCAATGACAAACGATATCAAGTAACTGCAGGCTGGGTGTTGGCTGGTTTGGTGTTGTCCATGGTTTGAGGATGTCATGAAAAGTAGTGTCAGCTCAATAGCTAATTTGCATTTGAGGGGGCCGAAAAGGGAGGAAGGCAAGATTTCATTTTTGACACCAGCTCCCTGTTTGGAGATGGCCTGAACCTTCATGTTCCATGTATGTATGCATTATGTTACCTCGTTGACCATCCTTATGATAATTTCTGGGAAACAATGAGTAAAATCCAAAGTGTCTGTTTGTCATCTTGAGATTACCAATTATGATGGACGTAGATGAAAGTCCAGTTGGTGTGCCTTCTTCATGGTGCTTAGAGATGAGGGGGGGTGGAATGGGTGGAATGGGGGGGGGTCCATTTCTTTCTAGTTTGAGATTTTTACAATTGTTAGGTCATCTTAGATTTCCACCTCGTATAAGATGATATGTTACAATTGTTAGGTCATCTTAGATTTCCACTTCGTATCAGATAATATGTTCCAATTGTTAGTGTCATCTTAGATTTCCACTTCGTATCAGATAATATGTTACAATTGTTAGGTCATCTTAGATTTCCACTATCTGTATGTTCAGATAATACCCCGTATCAGATAATATGCCCTTCCTACAATTGTTAGGTCATCTTAGATTTCCACATTCATCAGATGATATGTTACAATTGTTAGGTCATCTTGTGATATCCACTTCAATGGTATCAGATGATATGTTATAATTGTTAAAGTAGGGCCAGAATAATCTTAGGGATTTCCACTTCGTCTCAGATGATATGTTACAATTGTTAGGTCATCTTAGATTTCCACTGTATCAGATGATATGTTACAATTGTTAGGGTCATCTTAGATATCCAAAGACACCAAAAACAAGATCAAACAAGTCTCAAAGATGATAGTGACTCAAAAACAAAAATACAAATAGCTTTTTATCATCTCGTCTCAGATGATATGTTACAATTGTTAGGTCATCTAGGATTTCCACCTCGTCTCAGATGATATGACTGAGTTTTTGAGATCAAAAGGGTGAAATCTTTCTTCAACCCGAAAAGAAGCCCAATTCAATGGTACTTTTTAAAAGTCTATTTTACTCCAGGATCAAAGATAAAGTCTATTTTACTCCAGGATCAAAGATAAAGTCTATTTTACTCCAGGATCAAAGATGAAGTCTATTTTACTCCAGGATCAAAGATAAAGTCTATTTTACTCCAGGGTCAAAGATTGTCATAAATAGTTAAATATCTCCACCGGGTTCTCAAATAGCTACAAGGCAGACGAGACTCGACATTAGAGACAGAATTGAGACCCATGTCTCCAAAATGGCCGCTGCGCTATCTTTAACAACTACGACTCATTGCCTGTGGGACTAACACAGCCATTACAAGCTATGAAAGCCTTAAAGTGCATTTCAAAGAGGGGGATTTCCCTTGATCTGATTTGTTGTTGTCGTTGTTGTTGTTGTTATTGTTGTTTCAAATGTCTGTTTTCAAATCATATATCTTATTGTTTGACTTTGTTTGTTTTTCGTTTGTTTGTCGGTTGTGTTTGTTTATTCCATTCTTTTATGATATTCTTTTTGTTTATTATTGTTTTCTTATTTCAGTAGTATCGTTATAGGAAAACAAACAAAAAAATGCCAGTTTATTTTGATAACAATAGAATATTGTGAGAAAAAAAATAAAAAATAAAATATAACATTGATAAATTTCTTAATCCCATACTCTCCGCTCTCCACGAGTGTGTGTGTGTGTGTGTGTGTGTGTGGTTGTATCAAATACACTCAAAGCTTTACAACACACATGAAATACAATCGTGTTCGTTTTTACGTGTGTATAAACTACCTGATTACAGTCTTGTCTCCATGGACGGAAGAAAGGCGTCTGGCATTCGCATGTCTTGTGCCTATACGTGTGTGAATAAAGCTATGCATATTTACCGGGTGACCAGTCGGGCTAACATATCATTATAAAGACAGCCTTTATGTCCACACTATCCCAGGCACTTGACCAGTGAACGGCCTCGCATCACATAACACCTTTTGGCACCCATTGCCCTCTTCTTTCCCAGACACACACACACAGACAGACACACCTACAAACACACACAAACACACACAATACAAACACACACACACACAAACACACACACACCTACACCCACACACACACACCTACACCCACACATACATACCTACACCCACACACACACACACACAGACACACACAAAACACACCTACACCGAGGCACACACACAAACACACACACAAACACACACACATTTACACCCATACACACACACATCTACACCCACACACAAACACGCAAACACACACCTACACACACACACACAAATACACACAAACATCTACACCCATACACACACAAACACACATACACCCACACATACATACCCACACACACACACAGACACACAGACACACACATACACACACACACACACACTGCTGATCCGCTCCGCCAGCGTTGTCGACTGACTGTACCACTACGTTTGCCAGTGGGCCAAGTGTGCGTTTACAAGCCAAGGCTAATCTTTTCTTGGTATGTATTGGTATTGGCTGAAAATTACCCGTAAAGTCACCAGCTATAGTGTATGTATGGTGTTTCCTCAGTTTCCTCTTCCTTTTCTACATCTACTTGTACGGGTTTTGAGGATGGAAATGTCAATGATAATAATTTGTTTAGAGAACTACTTATTTTCGAGCTTTTTTCGTTTGACTGTATAACGATTGTTGTTATTGTTTGAGTTCTTTTTTCTTTTCTTGTTTTCGTTTTTCGTTGTTTTTTTTTAAATCATAATATTTGCCAGATACCATTGCCCTATTTTTTTGTTGTTGCTTTTTCTTCCTCTGTTTTTTTAAATAAAAATATTTTTAGATTTTCAACATGATTGTCTTGTTATCACAATATATTGTGTTGGGGGTTTGTTGTGTTTTGAATTGGGTTTCGGTTTGGGTTTTTTTGTGCTGTTTATTTGTTTTGGGGTAGGTGTGTTTGTATTCTTGTTTTTGGGTGTGGTTTTGGGAGGGATTGTCTTTGGGTGTGGTTTTGGGAGGGGATTGTTTTTGGGTGTGGTTTTGAGAGGGGATTGTTATTGGGTGTAGTTTTGAGAGGGGATTGTTTTTGTGTGTGGTTTTGAGAGGGGATTGTTATTGGGTGTGGTTTTGAGAGGATTGTTATTGGGTGTGGTTTTGAGAGGGGATTGTTATTGGGTGTGGTTTTGAGAGGATTGTCTTTGGGTGTGGTTTTGGGAGGGGATTATTTGTGGGTGTGGTTTTGGGAGGGGATTGTTTTTGGGTGTGGTTTTGAGAGGGGATTGTTATTGGGTGTGGTTTTTAGGGAGGGGATTGTTATTGAATGTAGTTTTGGGAGGGATTGTTATTGGGGTGGTTTTGAGAGGGGATTGTTTTGGGTGTGGTTTTGGGAGGGGATTATTTTGGGTGTGGTTTTTTGGGAGGGGATTATTTGGGTGTGGTTTTGGGAGGGGGTTGTTTTTGTGTGTGGTTTTGGGAGGGGATTGTTATTGGGTGTGGTTTTGAGAGGAAAATTGTTATTGGGTATGGTTTTGAGGGGATTGTTTTTGGGTGTGGTTTTGAGAGGAAAATTGTTATTGGGTGTGGTTTTGGGAGGGGATTGTTGCTTTGGGTGTGGTTTTGAAGGGGATTGTTTTGGGTGTGGTTTTGGGAGGGGATTGTTATTGGGTGTGGTTTTGGAGAGGGGATTGTTTTGGGTGTGGTTTTGAGAGGAAAATTGTTATTGGGTATGGTTTTAGGAGGGGATTGTTATTGGGTATGGTTTTGAGAGGGGATTGTTATTGGGTGTGGTTTTGAGAGGGGATTGTTATTGGGTGTGGTTTAGGAGGGATTGTTTTTGGGTGTGGTTTTGAGAGGGGATTGTTATTGGGTGTGGTTTTGAGAGGGGATTGTTATTGTGTGGTTTTGAGAGGGAATTGTTATTGGGTGTGGTTTTGAGAGGGGATTGTTATTGGTTATGGTTTTGAGAGGGAATTGTTATTGGGTGTGGTTTTGAGAGGGAATTGTTATTGGGTGTGGTTTTGAGGGGAATTGTTATTGGGGTGGTTTTGAGAGGGGATTGTTATTGGGTGTGGTTTTGAGAGGGAATTGTTATTGGGTGTGGTTTTGAGAGGGGATTGTTATTGGGTGATGGTTTTGAGAGGGGATTGTTTTTGTAGTGTGGTTTTGGAGAGGGATTGTTTTGGGTGTGGTTTTGAGAGGGGATTGTTATTGGGTATGGTTTTGGAGGGGATTGTTTTGGTGTGGTTTTGAGAGGAAAATTGTTATTGGGTGTGGTTTTGAGAGGGGATTGTTATTGGGTGTGGTTTTTGGAGGGGATTGTTTTTGGGTTGGTTTTGGGAGGGGATTGTTATTGGTGTGGTTTTGGGAGGGGATTGTTTTTGGGTGTGGTTTTGAGAGGAAAATTGTTATTGGGTTTGGTTTTAGGAGGGGATTGTTATTGGGTATGGTTTTGAGAGGGGATTGTTATTGGGTGTGGTTTTGAGAGGGGGTTGTAGTATTGGGTGCTGTTGTTGGTTTTTGGTTTTGAGGGGATTGTTTTTGGGTGTGGTTTTGAGAGGGAATTGTTATTGGGTGTGGTTTTGAGAGGGAATTGTTATTGGGTGTGGTTTTGAGAGGGAATTGTTATTGGTTGTGGTTTTGAGAGGGGTTGTTATTGGTGTGTGGTTTTGAGAGGGAAATTGTTATTGGGTGTGGTTTTGAGAGGGAATTGTTATTGGGTGTGGTTTTGAGAGGGAATTGTTATTGGGTGTGGTTTTGAGAGGGGATTGTTATTGGGTGTGGTTTTGAGAGGGAATTGTTTTGGGTGTGGTTTTGAGAGGGGTTGTTTTGGGTGTGGTTTTGGGAGGGGATTGTTATTGGGTGTGGTTTTGAGAGTGAAAAATTGTTTTGGGTATGGTTTTTGAGAGGGGATTGTTTTGGGTGTTGTTGGTTTTGAGAGGAAAATTGTTATTGGGTGTGGTTTTGGGAGGGATTGTTATTGGGTGTGGTTTTGGAGGGGATTGTTATTGGGTGTGGTTTTGAGAGGGGATTGTTTTTGGGTGTGGTTTTGAGAGGGATTGTTTGTGGTTGTGGTTTTGAGAGGGGATTGTTATTGGGTATGGTTTTGAGAGGGGATTGTTATTGGGTGTGGTTTTGAAAGGGAGTTGTTTGTGGGTGTGGTTTTGAGAGGGAGTTGTTTGTGGGTGTGGTTTTGAGAGGGGATTGTTTGTGGGTGTGGTTTTTCGGAGGGGATTGCTTTTGGGGTTTTTTTTTTAAATATGTTTTGACTGGTCTTATCGTTTGTTGTTGTTGTTGTTTTTGTTTTGTTGGGTTTTTTTTATGGATGGAGAGGGTTATTTATTGTTGACTGTTTGGTTTGATGTTATCTTTCAATTTGTAAGCATCTAATGGTAAATACGTCAGAGCTTCCTTTTACATGTGAATTTTAATAATAATAATAATAATAATAATAATAATAATAATAATAATAATAATAATAATAATAATAATAATAATAATAATAATAATAATAATAATAATAATATATCTGCTAACGAGAAGATTTGTTTTCAAAGTGAATAAAAGCTCGTGGGAAAACTAAAAAGGAACCTAACTGAATATTTTGCAAGTGTGTAGCAAGAGTTGTCATATCACACCTGTAGTAGACTATTTCATTCATGGCCTTCCTCGATGACTGTGTAAACAAGGCATGGCAATAGATGGTTAGGCGTACCGTTGTAACAAACTGGACAACAGCCTTCTAAAGTTAATAGTTACACCTGACTACAGAGAGGAGGAAATTCATCAATGCAGGGTACAAGAAAGAAACTTTAATGAAAAGGATTTAGAGTTATAATTTGTCTTGAAAATTATTTTAATTATAGAAGAGGTTAGATGAATTGTCTATTGTATGCATCTCCCTGCCCACTCCCCCCCCCGCCGTCCCTCCCCCAATAAATATCGATTTCGTTTCTCCAAAATTGTTACTCTATATATTATTATGCTTTGTTTTTCATAACGTCATGCAAAAGACAATCTTCGACGTACCAACTTGTGTGATTGTATCCATGGATGAATACACACCAATGTGACTGTGTTACGTCATTGTATCTATGAAATAATACACACCAATGTGACTGTGTTACGTCATTGTATCTATGAAATAATACACACAAATGTGACTGTGTTACGTCATTGTATCTATGAAATAATACACACAAATGTGACTGTGTTACGTCATTGTATCTATGAAATAATACACACAAATGTGACTGTGTTACGTCATTGTATCTATGAAATAATACACACAAATGTGACTGTGTTACGTCATTGTATCTATGAAATAATACACACAAATGTGACTGTGTTACGTCATTGTATCTATGAAATAATACACACAAATGTGACTGTGTTACGTCATTGTATCTATGAAATAATACACACCAATGTGACTGTGTTACGTCATTGTATCTATGAAATAATACACACCAATGTGAATGTGTTACGTCATTGTATCTATGAAATAATACACACAAATGTGACTGTGTTGCGTCATTTTGTCTTTGAAATAATACACACAAATGTGACTGTGTTGCATCATTTTGTCTTTGAAATAATACACACCAATGTGACTGTGTTGTGTCATTTTGTCTTTGAAATAATACACACCAATGTGACTGTGTTGTGTCATTGTGTCTATGAATTAACACACATCAATGTGACTGTGTTACGTCAATGTGTCTATGAATTAACACACATCAATGTGACTGTGTTACGTCAATGTGTCTATGAATTAACACACATCAATGTGACTGTGTTACGTCAATGTGTCTATGAATTAATACACACCAATGTGACTGTGTTGTATCATTGTGTCTATGAATTAAACACCAGTGTGACTGTGTTGTATCAATATGAATTAATACACACCAATGTGACTGTGTTATGTCATTGTGTCTATGAATTAACACACATCAATGTGAGTGTGTTGTGTCTGTCTATGAATTAATACACATCAATGTGACTGTGTTATTGTGTCTATGAATTAATACACATCAATGTGAGTGTGTTGTGTCAATGTGTCT
>JAXRKP010001801.1:0-22500 GCA_037039925.1 Doris montereyensis
TGATTCCATTAATGATTTGACTGACATCCATACCTTGGGTCACTGTAACAGACATCACTGATTCCATTAATGATTTGACTGACATCCACATCTTGGGTCATTGTAAACAGACATCACTGATTCCATTAATGATTTGACTGACATCCACATCTTGGGTCATTGTAAACGGACATCACTGATTCCATTAATGATTTGACTGACATCCATACCTTGGGTCACTGTAAACGGATCACTGGATTCCATTAATGATTTGACTGACATCCACACCTTGGGTCATTGTAAACGGACATCACTGATTCCATTAATGATTTGACTGACATCCACACCTTTGGTCATTGTAAACAGACATCACTGATTCCATTAATGATTTGACTGACATCCATACCTTGGGTCACTGTAAACGGACATCACTGATTCCATTAATGATTTGATTGACATCGACGTCTTGGGTCATTGTAAACGGACATCACTGATTCCATTAATGATTTGACTGACATCCACACCTTGGGTCATTGTAAACGGACATCACTGATTCCATTAATGATTTGACTGACATCCACGTCTTGGGTCATTGTAAAACAGACATCACTGATTCCGGTTAATGATTTGACTGACATCCATACCTTGGGTCATTGTAAACGGACATCACTGATTCCATTAATGATTTGACTGACATCCATACCTTGGGTCACTGTAAACAGACATCACTGATTCCATTAATGATTTGACTGACATCCACACCTTGGGTCATTGTAAACGGACATCACTGATTCCATTAATGATTTGACTGACATCCACACCTTGGGTCATTGTAAACAGACATCACTGATTCCATTAATGATTTGACTGACATCCACACCTTGGGTCATTGTAAACGGACATCACTGATTCCATTAATGATTTGACTGACATCCACACCTTGGGTCATTGTAAACGGACATCACTGATTCTATTGATGATTTGTCAGCTTGAAGACTGACATTGTTGTGATGGGGCAATAGTCACGATACTAACAGTGCTGACAAACATTGACTTTTTAGACTGACATTGTTGTCATGGGGCAATAGTCACGATACTGACAGTGCTGACAAAACATTGACTTTTTAGACTGACATTGTTGTGATGGGGCAATAGTCACGATACTAACAGTGCCGACAAAACATTGACTTTTTAGACTGACATTGTTGTGATGGGGCAATAGTCACGATACTGACAGTGCTGACAAAACATTGACTTTTTAGACTGACATTGTTGTGATGGGGCAATAGTCACGATACTGACAGTGCTGACATACTTTTCACTTTGTAGACTGACATTGTTGTCATGGGCAATAGTCACGATACTGACAGTGCTGACATACTTTCACTTTGTAGACTGACATTGTTGTCATGGGGCAATAGTCACGATAATGATGAGCGTTTCCTGTGTCTTTACGTTATTCCCAACGTACGCTCTTTTTCTTTGCGCTAGCAGATTGTCTGTACTACTGGCCATCTAGTTGGCTTCGCGTATCGTTTCACCAATTTCCTATTGTTGCCAGTGCCAATTTGGTTTTTACCACGACACAAAACGCCTATCAAAAAAAAAAAAAAAAGCACACACAAAAAACCCAAACCAATCGAACGATTAATCAATGTGGAGTGACTTCTAGAGGTCAACTAGTTCATTAACCTTTGTATTTCCTGCTTACACGGCACTAAAAAAGAAAATCAATGCTCGGTGGGTCGTTAACATACTTCGCTTTACGTAGCTCCTACCATATTCCTTTTACCCAGACACAGGCAGCCTTCTGTGTACGTATGTCTGTATGTCAGTCCATTTTATTTGTTTGTCTGTCTCTGTTTATCTATAAACCATTTTATATTTCTACGTTGTCTGTTTGGTCCTATTATCTAGCAATCTATGTATAATGTTATCTATCTCCACTTTTCAATCTGACTGTTTATCTGTTCATAATTTAGTATGATGACCCCCCCCTTTCCTTACCTTTGTCAATGCGTTCTACGTTAAACACAAGTGGTCAATAATTCTCCATAAAATGACGTGGTGACGTCACATTTTGCTCATTCGCATAGTTATTGACGCCTTGCCTTGACATTGAAAGTCAAATGAAGAATTCATGGGCCTTCATTTTTATATTGATCAACACTGTCTCTTGATCGAAAATCTAAATTTGAATTATAGATCTAGAATGAAGATCTAGAATCTAGATCTAGATCATTTACATTTTCTAGATAGCTACAGCTACCAAGAATCTATATTAGGAAGCAATGTTCCATGCATGGCCTTGTAATATTGAAATAATCAACACAAAACAAAACAAAAACAACTACAAAAAACCCATGGTTGATAGATGTAGGATAAACAATAGATTCTGACGTTTCTCATTAACAGTGAAAGGGGGTGACGCTGGCATTCGGATAATCCTCTTTCTTTATTTTCTGGGTTGTTTAGATTGTGTCAGTCAATGCTACACCCTACAAAAATCCTAATTAGATCGATCTAGTAAACTCGATAGATCTTTAACTAGTCGTGCAACTGTATTGTAATACTGTGCATTTCTATTGCACACACCTTCATACAAAGGTAAGGCTTGTTTCTCATACTCACACGTCTCTCTCTCTCTCTCTCTCTCTCTCTCTCTCTCTCTCTCTCTCTCTCTCTCTCTCTCTCTCTCTCTCTCTCTCTCTCTCTCTCTCTCTCTCTCTCTCTCTCTCTCTCTCTCTCTCTCTCTCTCTCTCTCTCTCTCTCTCTCTCTTTCTCCTTCTCTCTCTCTCTCTCTCTCTCTCTCTCTCTCTCTCTCTCTCTCTCTCTCTCTCTCTCTCTCTCTCTCTCTCTCTCTCTCTCTCTCTCTCTCTCTCTATCTCCTTCTCACCTTTTATTACCTACCTATTTTCATATTTTTATTTCATTCTAGATCTGAACCTTCCACTTTCGCTCGTTCTTCACACTTCACACCGACCCTCTGCTCCGTTTCTTATCATCACTGTCTTTTCCTTTCTTTCTTTCCCCCTTGATGTTTTTTCTTCTGACATCGCATTGTGTGATGTCTGAGGAAGTACTTAAATCTAGATATTAAATAATTTCCGTTTGTTGTCTGACGAAAGGTTATACCCTTAACGTCACGTGTTTATCTGTCTTTAGGAGTTGTCACTTATTGTTATATGTCGCCAACCAAAAGGTAGTGAATTCATATTTGACATGTTGTAGACTTGCCAACTAAAAAGGTAGTGAATTCATATTTGGACATGTTGTAGACTTGCCAACCAAAGAGTAGTTGATTCATATCTGACATGTTGTAGACTTGCCAACCAAAAGGTAGTGAATTCATATTTGACATGTTGTAGACTTGCCAACCAAAGAGTAGTTGATTCATATCTGACATGTTGTAGACTTGCCAGCAAAAGGTAGCGAATTCATATCTGACATGTTGTAGACTTGCCAACCAAAAGGTAGTGAATTCATATCTGACATGTTGTAGACTTGCCAACCAAAGAGTAGTTGATTCATATCTGACATGTTGTAGACTTGCCAACCAAAAGGTAGTGAATTCATATCTGACATGTTGTAGACTTGCCAACCAAAAGGTAGTGAATTCATATCTGACATGTTGTAGACTTGCCAACCAAAAGGTAGTGAATTCATATCTGACATGTTGCAGACTTGCCAACCAAAAGGTAGTGAATTCATATCTGACATGTTGTAGACTTGCCAACCAAAAGGTAGTGAATTCATATCTGACAAGTGTAGACTTGCCAACCAAAAGGTAGTGAATTCATATCTGACACTGAAAAATATTATCGGTTTTTTTTGGTGTTGTGTGTATGTGTGTGTATGTGTATGTATGTATGTATGTGTGTGTGTGTGTGTGTTGTTGTTTCTTTCGAGTATAGAGGCGGTCGCCCTCCTTGCATGAGATAAGTGGATCACCACCTAGTCCCATCCCATATGGGCGATAAAAAGGAGGTCCCGTGTGCAGATCACACCACATTGTACACGTAATCGATTCCTTGCAGTCGGGGCCAAGTTATATAGTCTTACCCAAACTCCGACATCTCTTTAGCTATGGTTGTAAGTACACACTGACATCTCTTTAGCTATGGTTGTAAGTACACACTGACATCTCTTTAGCTATGGTTGTAAGTACACACTGACATCTCTTTAGCTATGGTTGTAAATACACACGTCAAGTTATATACCAACATCACACATAGCATTAACACATACACGCACACACACACACACTAGCACACACACTAACACACTCTCAAACACACACACAGTCGGCTGACAAGAGGCAGAACACGTGAGTATGTACACAGCGAAGATAAAAGCAATTAACTAAGAGAGCTGCTATTATTACTGTTAAGTGTGTTTTTAATCGAGCTTCTGATGAATTAAATACTATTACAATTATACAAGAGTTTATTCCCCGTTAAAGAATGTGAGTTTACCATCGAGGGTTTCCTCTTAATGATAGCAAATACAATTTACCATACTTTGGAATGTTGACATAGCGAATGAACTGTCTTACTACCACTTACCAATAGTTAATTCACATTCTAAGAGCTCCTTATCAATTATTTTATCTCAGTCAAGAGGACAATTAGCCCACATGCTGGGGGTAGACGAACGCTAAACTTCTTTTGTGCTGAGGCAACTGTGTTGAGGAGAGAATTGCGTGTACTTGTGTTCTCATACAGTGCGAGATGAGTCTGCTGTACTGAGGCAACTGTGTTGAGGAGAGAATTGCGTGTACTTGTGTTCTCATACAGTGCGAGATGAGTCTGCTGTACTGAGGCAACTGTGTTGAGGAGAGAATTGCGTGTACTTGTGTTCTCATACAGTGCGAGATGAGTCTGCTGTACTGAGGCAACTGTGTTGTGAGAAAATTGCGTGTACTTGTGTTCTCAACTGTGTTGAGGAGAGAATTGTGTGTACTTGTGTTCTCAACTGTATTCAGGAGAAAATTGCGTGTACTTGTGTTCTCAACTGTGTTGAGGAGATAATTGCGTGTGTACTTGTGTTCTCAACTGTGTTGAGGAGAGAATTGTGTGTACTTGTGTTCTCAGACAGTGCGAGATGAGGAACCAAAGGAAGATAGCCTGAAAGGAACAAAGCAACAAAACAACGAACTTAAAGAATAACGAGAGAGGCATTTCAATTACGGTGCATAGATAAAGATAGATACAGAAAAAGAATATATATATATATATATATATATATATATATATATATATATATATATATATATATATATATATATATATATATATATATATATATATATATATATATATATATATAGGTAAACAAAATGAGAATGTAGATGTTAGAATATCATAATATCCGTATAAACTCGATTGGAATGATAAGTGGATTGACATGCCCCACCAATGAGGGTTGTTGCCTTACTTGAATTACTTAAATCCGTGTACCCAGAGAGGGAGGGGGGAGGCATAGATCGCCAATAAGGCCTCTACGTTCAACTCTGTCCTGCGCTTCCACCTCTGTCTGGTTCCAGGAAAGGCCTAACTGCCGAACGTCCTACACGTTTTATCTAGCCTATATTGTTTTCGGTCTCCCTAATGAGAATTGACACTGAAGGAAGATAGTTATAGCGGGCACTGTGTTCAAGAGACTTTTGTCAATGCTGTTATAAGTAAATGAAAGTATAAAAACCTTCAGGCGATGAAATCCGTGCCGTCCTCATTAAACTTATACATTTTTATGCCCCTTTGTCTCATAGGAACATGTCACGAATTATACATCAGCTTTGGGTAGCTAGATGTATACGTGCAATGTAACTTACAGTAAGTCTCATACCCGGGGGCTGGGCGTGAGATAATCAGAGTAGAGTCCCCTGACTGTTCTAGGGCATACGGCATGGTGTGGTAGTTTGCCATGGCTTTCGGCGCCGCTTTCTCTTTCGCCGGGTCTGAATAGCCCTAGATACCCATTTCACTGTCGTGTCTAAATAGCCCTAGATACCCATTTCACTGTGGTGTCTGAATAGCCCTAGATACCCATTTCATTGTCGTGTTTAAATAGATATAGCCACTCATTTCACTGACATGTCTGAATAGACCTAGCTACCCATTTCACTGTCGTGTCTGAATAGACCTAGCTACCCATTTCACTGTCGTGTCTGAATAGACCATTTCACTGTTGTGCTAGCCACCATTTCACTGACATGTCTGAATAGACCTAGCTACCCAACTGTCGTGTCTGGAATAGACCATACTCCATTTCACTGTTGTGTCTGAATAGATATTTAGCAAATAGATTAGCCACCATTTCATGTGTGAATAGTGTCATTTAAATAGACCTAGCTACCCATTTCATTGTCGTGTCTGAATAGATCTAGCTATTCATTTCACTGCTGGGTCTCAATAGACCTAGCTACCCATTTCATTGTCGTGTCTAAATAGACCTAGCTACCCGATTCACTGCTGGATCTCAATAGACCTAGCTACCCATTTCACTGCTGAGTCGAAAGGGGAGGACCAACATAATTTTCCTTGACTGAGAATGAAACTCAGGCTCCTTCGGGAGGGGGTACTGGTAGACAAACCGAATGAACTACCACAGTCCCTTATCATCATGTACAATTTAATGTCTTGCAATGTGGCGTTGATGGCCAAGCGGTTAGGCTGCTGTACTGGGGGTCATGAGATCCTGGGTTCGAATCCTGGCCCGGCCGACGTTGTGTTCCTTGGGAAAGACACTCTAACACGCATGTTCCCGACTGGAACCAGGTGCAAGAAGGATACACGCACTGGCACTAGCTTTGGGAGTAAACACCTACGTCAGGCTAACATCCTGTCCAGGGTGTGACTACTATCAACTGTTCAACTTAGCGCTATATAAAAACCGGGATAAGCTCTGGCTCTGAAGGCTGTAATGGCCTTATAGGACTTTATCATGTGACACCATATGTCATGTCATATGTGATGACATATGTGATGTCTTATGATCTCATATGTGATGCCATATGTGATGTCATGTGTGATGTCATATGTGATGTCATATGTGATGTCATATGTGATGTCTTATGTGATCTCATATGTGATCTCATATGTGATGTCATATGTGATGTCATATGTGATGTCATATGTGATGTCATATGTGATGCCATATGTGATGTCATATGTGATGCCATATGTGATGTCATGTATGTGATGTCATATGTGATGTCATATGTGATGCCATATGTGATGTCATATGTGATGTCATATGTGATGCCATATGTGATGCCATATGTGATGTCATATGTGATGTCATATGTGATGTCATATGTTATGCCATATGTGATGTCATATGTGATGCCATAGTTTTGATTTCAACAAAAACTAAGGTTTTGGTTCCTTGAGGTGCTAATCTCTATTCTTCTTCTTGTGATGTTTTGTTTGTTAGTTTTTAGGGTCTTTTGTTGTTGTTAATGTGCATGCCTGTCTGAAAAGGACAGTGTTTAGTTGATTCCATTATACGCTTTTTTTTTTACAATCTCTTTCTTTATATTCTTCTGTGTTAACGTATAACTGTTGTACTGTGATTGGACATCATGTTTGAAATTATTATTATCACGGAGGACTAATGATTATAATATAAATTGTTTTAGAATTCAAGAGGCGTTGTCTGAATTATTTACTCAATGTATCCATTCAATGTTATTTTGTCAATACAAAAACAACAATAATAATATAAATGTTTTCATGAATTCTTAGTGTAACGATTGGTTTATAGCACGCTTTCTTTTCATTACGAGGTGATGGGTGCCGACGCAAAGGTCGCAGCTTTGATTCCACGGTGGCCGAGACTTTTTGTTTTCTGTCTATCTCTTGTATTTGTTTCGTCTTTGACCCAATGGGGCTTGAATAATTTTAATGTCATTTCCTTCACTTGCGATTTCTGAAGTCAGAGAAAATTGTTTGAAATAAATTTTTAGCTAAGTAGACATTAGAACTAAACGACGTAGTAAGTAATTTTTTCCCCAAGTTTCATTTTTGTCATTAGTCATAAAACGATGTCATGAGTTTGAGTGGAAAGGCACAATATCGGATAAGTCATTTAAATGATATTTTATTAAACCTCCTTGCCATTTAATAAACTTTGGTTTCCTTCGTGCATTATTCTCCGATTAAAACCCGTCGTCAAGTGACGTCACATCACGGAAAAGCCGTGCAGAAATCTCATGAAATGAAATGCCCGTTTCCAATTAGCTCAATCATCTTTTCATTCGTCATAATGTACGCACTACTTTTGACCCAAACTATTTATATCCTAGTTCTGTGACGTCGACTTGACCTTTGGCAGTATTTTTGCTTTCCATCCTCAACGAAATTGGAAGAACTGGATAATAAGATCGAGAGCTATAGTTTTCCAAACTTTATTTGCGCCATTTTATGATAATTCCAATACACCTAGATCTACACTTAGAGATCCTGTGCAATAATTCATTGATTCACAGAAACTATGCCGGCCAAAAAATCTACACCTAGATCTAGGTCTAGATCTAGCCATAGTAGCTAGACCTAGATCTAGATCTAGATTTAGATCTAGACCTAGATCTAGTTCTAGTTGCACTGTTGATAGATCTATTTCCACACCTGCATTAGCCGACCTACTAGATTATTATATAAGCCTATGTTTAGATCTGTTAGTGATCTAGAAGGAATATTCCTAAAAGAAATAGATCTATATTCAGACGCTAGCTTTCATGACTGCATAGTCAAATTGTTCATATAAAGAAAAGTCACTTTCAATCTTCTAGGTCTAGAATCTAGCGCAATGTGAATTTGATAAGTTCGTTGAGGCGTATGAATAAGTCTACCATGTACATGTTCCTATGTCTACAAACTACTCATTAAGTTGGATTGTACATTTTAAATTAGAAGTGTACGAAAACATCTTGATCTAATATAATAAAACATTTCTTGTGTACTACTCATGTCCAAGAAGGGGGGGGCGGTATGATGATAATATAGTGTCTGTACTTTCCCGAGTATTAGGATCTCGGTCATATTGCGCATTTACAAGTTGGTGCAGAAACTGTCTAAATTAATGGTATCATTACTGATAGTGATAGGATAATATCAAATTCATCGGTGAAAATTGAAATGAAATTATGACTCCTATCAGACAGTTTTCTCTTCAATTTTCCCAACTACCGAAAATGAATAATTATGTCGTTACAAGCATAGAAGAATCGTTCAATGAACAGTTAAATAGAAGAATTCCTATATATATATATATATATATATATATATATATATATATATATATATATATATATATATATATATATATATATATAATGCACTCATCACAAAAACAGGGGCATCTGTAGTACAATGTATCAAGTCAGCTGCAAAAGTCCCAGAACAAAAAGATAAACCAAATGAAGTTGCTTTAAAATACAACCTCAAATCAGTTTACTTTCCTTACTGAGATTTATGAACACAGCTTTCCCATACACTGAGGTCACACTCCACTTATTGTGAGACCTGGATGACAAAACTATCTTCCCTCTGCATTACGGGTTTGGGACCGGTATAGCAATTGAGACGTGCTCAATCATGTGGCTGCATTGAAAATGTGTTTGTAATTGGATCATTGATTTTGTTCTGGACGACAGAATAGTATTTGAGGATGCATAGATCTATGACAAAACATCAGGGTACACAATGTTTTGAATACCCACCAGGTGCCAAAATATATGTTGAGTCCTTCGACTCTGTTCTAGAGAGAGCAACACATATCATGCCATTAGAAAAAATGGGCGGCGCAGATCCATTCCCACTGTCTTCAATGTTTGTCCTTGAGCCTTGTTAGTGGTCATGGCGTAAACAGGGACATAGAGGGAATTGACGCCTCTGAAAAGTGAAAGGGAGCACAGCGTCTGATGGCTGGAGGCTGATCCTTGGAATGGTGTGGATTTCTACTGCCATGTGCGGGTTGTAAAAGTAAAATGGCAATGAAGGAGCAAAGAAAATTGAAATTGTGATTTTTTCAAACCTTGGCAGTCCTGTATTTCAGTTTAGAATCTAGATATAGACCAAGTCTGGACGGTATCTTTTATGTCATATCTAGATCTAGAATTATTAACGAAGTCCTCGGCAGGACCATATTTCGGTTTTGAATCTAGATCTAGATCTAGACCAAGGTCGGGGGGTTGGTTTGCATATCTAGGCATAAACAAAACTTGAACTTGGCTGGACCATGACAATAGCCATAGATATTATCATATATCGGTTTCCAATCTAGAAGATCAATATCTAGGTATATAGGCCAAGGCCAGGCGATCTCTAGGTATATAGGTCAATGTCTGGGCGATCTAGATCTAGGTATATAGGCCAACGCCTGGGCGATCTAGATCTAGGTATATAGGTCAAGATCTGGGCGATTTAAATCTAGGTATATAGGCCAAGGCCGGGGGGGTGGGGATCTAGATCTAGATTTTATTTAGATCTATGGAATCTAGATTCCAATCTTATCTATATCTAGATTGTAGATTCCATTCTTCTCTAGATTACATCTCTCTATATCTAGATTGTAGATTCTATTCTCTAGATTACATCTCTAGATCTAGATCTAGATTGTAGATTCCATTTTTCTCTAAATTACATCTCTAGATCTAGATCTGTCGAACTTGAACTATTAATTATTATCAATAGGTCTATTATCATCATCATAGCCTGATCATGTTCAGCTTACCTTCAAAGGTTTTCCCCTCTTGAAAAATGTCAGTGCAAATAGTGCAATGCAAATAAAAAGGATAGATCTAGATCTAGATCTAATTAGCACACACACAGAAACAATATAATCCACATATAATATTGCTGCTCGGGATGTAAACACACACACACACACACACACACACACACACATATCCTTGCATCTGCTTGAGATGATGATGCTGCTGGAAATAATGAATTGAAATGGTTGAGCCAAGCAAATTGATGGACTAGCCAAAGATTCAATCTTACGATTCAGTGTTGCCACACTGGCTAACCGTTTCTACCTTACTGCCAAATATTTTTTACCCTTTTCTTTACCCTACGCAAAAACTTGACATAGATTTATATCTAAACATTAATAAGCTAAAAATACGTGGTTATTTGACTTACCAAGACTTTGCACATCATTTATATTTCCTTTTTGTAAGCCTTGATTTGTGATTTGCCAATTATAGAATAATGTTGGAAATTTTGTTCTTCCATGAAGAGAATCTTTGCACCATTTTTATCAATACAATATTTCCACAACGATAATGGTAAGTTCACTCACATGCGTCGTTCTAACTATTTCACACATCATCTACCTTGCTTGAGCTACACACACACGCGTACACACACACTATACACACACACTATACACAAACACACTATACACATGCACACACACACACGCATACACACACTATACACACTATACACACACACGCACACACACACTATACACACACACTACACACACACTATACACACACACTATACACACACACACACTATACACACACTATACACACACACTATACACACACACCCACACTATACAATAATTACACACACTAATAACACATACTATACACTATACACACACTACACACACACACACACTACACACAAACACACTATACACACACACACACTACACACACACACTATACACACACACTATACACACACACACTATATACACACACACACTATACACACACACTATACACACACACATACACACACACACTATAGACACACACACACACTATACACACACACTATACACACATACTATACACACACACTATACACACACACTATACACACACACTATACACACACACTACACACACACACACTACACACACAATATATACACACACACACACTATACACACACTATACACACACACTATACACACACTATACACACACACACTATACACACACACTATACATACACACACACTATACACACACACACACTATACACACACACTATACACACACACTATACACACACACACTATACACACACACACTATAGACACACACACACTATACAAACACACAATACACACACACACACTATACACACACACTATACACACACACTATACACACACACACTACACACACACACACACACACACACTATATACACACACACACACACTACACACACACACTATACACACACACACACACTATTCACACACACACACTATACACACACACACTACACACACACACACTACACACACACACACACACACACACACACACACACTACACATCACTTCATAGGACTAGTACGTCAATGCGTACACGTTCAGTATCTGAACGTTCTGCATCGGATCTAGATCTAGAAATCTATTTTTTGGCGAGACAGGAACAAATTGAGGGGGGGGGGGGGGGGGGGCGCTAAGAGGGAAAAGCTGATATAGTAGCCAGATTTTTTGAAGCAAAAAAGGCCAAAATAGTTACTTCATGTTTTTATGCAAGTTGGGCTTTTAGGCTTAGGCTTAGATCGCAGCACGAGAATTTTCAGTTTTTATTGTTTTTTCCCTCGACATTTTTTTATTCGCACAAAATGACGGTTTATACCAAAAACATCTACAAATCCCCACTTTAGCCGATTTTACCTATAGGGTTACCTTACAACCTACGATGCGCCATGTTAGCCTACCCCGTAGGGTAAAATACCTACCGTAGGGTAAAATACCTACACGTGGAAAACTGTTACGATAAGTGCTTGGGAAGGGGGAGGGGGGGGGGGGGTAATCGGGTTGATTTGGTATCGTATCGGAAGTGATCTATTGTTTTAATTTTAATTCTTTTAATAAAGGGAAGACATACGTTCGATGACTTTTAATTAGACCTACGGTATCTAGCCCAGCGTTCCAGATCACGCGCCTGACAGAGTTAAATTGCGCGCTACACTGAATGAAAAATGGAATGGGGTCAACGAATTGATGGAACAAATTACAACATTTCCATAAATTCAAAAAAAACGAATTGCAAAACCAAATCTTCTGGAAAATCTTGAAAGCATTTGAAAGCTATCTGGCAAATATGATGGTCGTAGATGCTGTATTATACATATATTATTATTACTATTATATAGATGCCAACACAATGAGTAAGTGAATCGCATAAGGGGGACAACTAGGCTTTTCATACTAGTTTATTTTGACTGATCGTTTCCCTTTGCTATACCAGTGCTGCCTGTTTTTCTTCGTCGTTATAACTGACCAACTCAGTATTTGAGTAGCGGTATTACTGTCATGGCGCGTGTTTTAATTCAACCCAAAGATATTATAGGTCTCATTCAATTTTGGTTTTAAACTGATTGATTTATTTATGTCTTCAATACTATTGATGACATTAATTTATTTATGTTGGCAGACCACTTCAGAGCCTAACATGATTTCTTATTTTTTTTTATAATAAAGCTGGGCCTCTCAAACTTTAATTGTACTAAATTCAGAAACCCTGCATCGGGAAAGAGAGTATTCTCAAGTACGATTGTTAAACCCAATCAGTACCCAATAAGGAGGTTATCCAGGCTTTTTATTGTAATCACCGTAAATTCAATAAACCAATAAAAATAAGAAAATAGAGTTTCCTCGATCGCAGGCAAACAATCTTTTTTCCGATCAATTCAAATACTGGTTTGATTCAATAGTTTACTCGTTGATAACCTAAAGCAGGCTATCTAAAATACACATGCGAATACTTATGTTGGTCGTGGTGCAGTGGTGCCTGAGGTTATAAAGCTCAAATTTAGAGAATGTCCGCTATGTATAGTCGTACATTTCATGTTTTTGTTGATCACTTCTCCAATGCACATTGCCGCCTTATCTGTTTTTAATGGGAAATTAGTACCTTCGTGTCGATGTGACACATATCTAAGTTTAGCGGATTGTTCAGAATCCTTATTTGTCTGTGAACAGAATCCTTTATTTGTCTGTGAACAGAATCTTTATTTGTCTGTGAACAGACTTTTATTTGTCTGTGAACAGAATCCTTTATTTGTCTGTGAACAGACTCTTTTATGTGTCTGTGAACAGAATCCTTTATTTGTCTGTGAACAAATCCTCCATTTGCCTGTGAACAGAATCCTTTATTTGTCTGTGAACAGAATCCTCTATTTGCCTGTGAACAGAATCCTTTATTTGTCTGTGAACAAAATCCTTTATTTGTCTGTGAACAAAATCCTTTATTTGTCTGTGAACAGAATCATCCATTTGCCTGTGAACAAAATCCTTTATTTGTCTGTGAACAGAATCATCCATTTGCCTGTGAACAAACATTACATTTTAGACTTTAACCAGCTCTGAATGTGAATGGTGACAGAACACATTATATATATATATATATTATATATATATATATATATATATATATATATATATATATATATATATATATATATATATATATATATATATATATATATATATATATATATATATATATATATATATATATATATATATATATATATATATATATATATATATATATATATACATATATATATATATATATAAATTAAAAGACTTTCACCCATTGTGAATGTGTATATCGACAGAACACATTATAGATATACACATTAAAAGACTTTCACCCATTGTGAATGTGTATATCGACAGAACACATTATAGATATACACATTAAAAGATTTTCACCCACTCTAAATGTGCAGGGTGACAGAAATCACCCAAAACGTGAATTATCAATAAGAAAATGTTTCTTTATTTTGGAAGGCACACAAGTAGCTAGCACACATTATCATCATTATCATCATTATCTACTTTTTGCATATAAATATAAATATACCATTATAATCCTTATCATCTATTTTCAAGTCGGTTCGTTTACATTGGAATTTACCCGCTCAACCATGTGCGGTGATTTCATAATAAAAAAAATTACCCCATTCACGACATGCACTGATATTCTCAGGGTGAATTAAGAGGAAATAGTAAGACGAAAGACAAGTGAAAAAAAAGAAAAGACAGAAGTAGTGCCTACCACCAACGCTAGGCATCCGTCTACTGAGAGGAAAGAACAAGATGGAAGAGATGAAGCAACTAGGCATGTCATGAGAGGAAAGAACAAGAAAGAGTCATTAAAAGGGAAAAGACATAATTAGGACTGCTATCAGCGCTCTTTCAGCCCACCTGTACGATTTTGTATGGCATCAATTGAGGATCATTAATTAGGACTTTATATAAAATTGAATCATGATGCTTTGGATACATAAACAATATATTATAATTATATAAATCGTACATATTATACACACTGAATACAATAATAATATATATATATATATTTATTTTTTTATATCATTATCAGATCATCAGAAAGGATTCGTTGCAATTTGTTGTGTTTTGGCAAGGAAGAAATTCAAACATGTTTCATGTCCAACGTCCAGTTGTTTAAGTAAACCATGTTGTTAATTGTTTTGTTGTCTGTGACACGGATATGAAGGTCAACGTAGGATGCAAACACAAACCAGACGCCTGGGAGGAGTGAGCCATGGCAAGGGAAGCGACAAGGACATGAGTATGACTGAGTCATTGGTTGATTCTTTGAAATGCATCCAGTCCACCATTTCCGATGATCTCAGGGTAAAAATATGAAAAAAATGAAACAGCAAGATGAAAGATAAGTGACAGACTGAAAGGAAAGAAGTAGGACCTCCAACACAGCAGCTCCTGCCAACCGCCAAACAGTCGGGACAGGGCAGGTAAAATAGAGCTATAGGCACGGGACAGGTAGTAAGACCTGGTTACAGTTATCATGAAAGACAACCACACCCACTACATTTGGGAGGAGGGGGGGAGTTAACATGAAATAATCAAGGCAGCTGTTAATTAATATTTTGTATGCGGTAATCTCAGGGTGAGTTCATATGAAGTAGCAAAATTATAAATAAGTGAAAGAGGGGAGAGGGAAGACGTAGGGACCTGCCAGCAGCCACGGCCTACTTGACTGTACATTGGTGAAAAAAAGAAACCAGGCTTGCTCTTGTTCACCTCTTGTGTGAACTCATTGAGAGGCTGGTGTTCCAAACTTTTATGCCACTTTAAGACACTGAATGCATAAGTAACAAGGGGTGGGGACAGGGGGGAAGAAGGAAATACATATATATATATATATATATATATATATATATATATATATATATATATATATATATATATATAGAGAGAGAGAGAGAGAGAGAGAGAGAGAGAGAGAGAGAGAGAGAGAGAGAGAGAGAGAGACAGACAGACAGACAGACAGACAGACAGACAGACAGACAGACAGACAGACAGACAGACAGACAGATAGACCGAAATATAAAACGAGAGGACGGTGCAAGAGTGAAAATGAGAAAGAAAGGGAAAAAAAGAAAGAGTAACAAACCTACAAAGGTAAATAGTCAAACAGACAAACAAACAAACACACAGAGCCGGAAAGAGATAAGACATAGAATAGTAGTAAGAAACAGACAGACAGACAGACAGACAGTAAATAGACAGACAGACAGACAGACAGACAGACAGATAGACTTCCCAATATTTTAAACGAGAGGACGGTGCAAGATATGAAAATTTGAAAGAAAGTTTACAAAAAAAGAAAACAGTAACAAACACCACAAAAGAACAATAGTCAAACAGACAAACAAACAAACACACAGTTGTCCATGGGAAAGAGATCCCCAGGGTGAATTCAAAGAATAGTAGTAAGAAACAGATTGTCCTTCGACCACTATAATGTAATCATTCAGTAAATAGTAGAAACTCAAATGGTAGTTGAACCATTCATTAAAGTAGCCAGTAAGTCGTTATGTAGACACCCCAAATTTTATTTTAAGTGAAATAAAAGTAGCCAGCTAAGTGTTATGAACACTTTGATTAGAGCGATTTACACATCAATTCATTTCTTGCATTAAGTCGTTATGTAGTTTGCAAATGTAGTTGATTTCCATGAAACAAAAGAACACATTCGTTGTTTCCTTCATTAGTTGATTTCACACAAATAACACACCTGTTGTCGTTATGGACACTGATCTCAAATGGTATGAATTCACAAAGGATTATTTTCTGTTTGTTTGAGATTGTCAAATTAGTTGATTTAATGAAATAAAAGTAGCCAGTAAGTCGTTATGTAGACACTTCAAATGGTAGTTGATTTCACAGTGAAATAAAAGTAGCCAGTAAGTCGTTATGTAGACACTTCAAATGGTAGTTGATTTCACAGTGAAATAAAAGTAGCCAGTAAGTCGTTATGTAGACACTTCAAATGGTAGTTGATTTCACAGTGAAATAAAAGTAGCCAGTAAGTCGTTATGTAGACACTTCAAATGGTAGTTGATTTCACAGTGAAATAAAAGTAGCCAGTAAGTCGTTATGTAGACACTTCAAATGGTAGTTGATTTCACAGTGAAATAAAAGTAGCGTGTAAGGTGTTATGTAGACACTTCAAATGGTAGTTGATTTCACAGTGAAATAAAAGTAGCCAGTAAGGTGTTATGTAGACATTTCAAATGGTAGTTGATTTCACAGTGAAATAAAAGTAGCGTGTAAGGTCGTTATGTAGACATTTCAAATGGTAGTTGATTTCACAGTGAAATAAAAGTAGCGTGTAAGGTGTTATGTAGACATTTCAAATGGTAGTTGATTTCACAGTGAAATAAAAGTAGCGTGTAAGGTGTTATGTAGACACTTCAAATGGTAGTTGATTTCACAGTGAAATAAAAGTAGCCAGTAAGGTGTTATGTAGACATGTCAAATGGTAGTTGATTTCACAGTGAAATAAAAGTAGCCAGTAAGGTGTTATGTAGACACTTCAAATGGTAGTTGATTTCACAGTGAAATAAAAGTAGCCAGTAAGTCGTTATGTAGACACTTCAAATGGTAGTTGATTTCACAGTGAAATAAAAGTAGCCAGTAAGTCGTTATGTAGACATTTCAAATGGTAGTTGATTTCACAGTGAAATAAAAGTAGCCAGTAAGTCGTTATGTAGACACTTCAAATGGTAGTTGATTTCACAGTGAAATAAAAGTAGCCAGTAAGTCGTTATGTAGACACTTCAAATGGTAGTTGATTTCACAGTGAAATAAAAGTAGCCAGTAAGGTGTTATGTAGACACTTCAAATGGTAGTTACAGTGAAATAAAAGTAGCCAGTAAGTCGTTATGGAGACACAAATGGTAGTTGATTTCACAGTGAAATAAAAGTAGTAGTCGTTATGTAGACATCAAATGGTAGTTGATTTCACAGTGAAATAAAAGTAGCCTGTAAGGTGTTATGTAGACACTTCAAATGGTAGTTGATTTCACAGTGAAATAAAAGTAGCCTGAAGGTGTTATGTAGACACTTCAAATGGTAGTTGATTTCACAGTGAAATAAAAGTAGCCAGTAAGTCGTTATGTAGACACTTCAAATGGTAGTTGATTTCACAGTGAAATAAAAGTAGCCAGTAAGTCGTTATGTAGACACTTCAAATGGTAGTTGATTTCACAGTGAAATAAAAGTAGCCAGTAAGTCGTTATGTAGACACTTCAAATGGTAGTTGATTTCACAGTGAAATAAAAGTAGCCAGTAAGTCGTTATGTAGACACTTCAAATGGTAGTTGATTTCACAGTGAAATAAAAGTAGCCTGTAAGGTGTTATGTAGACACTTCAAATGGTAGTTGATTTCACAGTGAAATAAAAGTAGCCTGTAAGTCGTTATGTAGACACTTCAAATGGTAGTTGATTTCACAGTGAAGTAAAAGTAGCGTGTAAGGTGTTATGTAGACACTTCAAATGGTAGTTGATTTCACAGTGAAATAAAAGTAGCCTGTAAGTCGTTATGTAGACACTTCAAATGGTAGTTGATTTCACAGTGAAATAAAAGTAGCCAGTAAGTCGTTATGTAGACACTTCAAATGGTAGTTGATTTCACAGTGAAATAAAAGTAGCCAGTAAGTCGTTATGTAGACACTTCAAATGGTAGTTGATTTCACAGTGAAATAAAAGTAGCCAGTAAGTCGTTATGTAGACACTTCAAATGGTAAGGAATATATGTGTGGCATTGTGTGCAAAGGTGCACTATAATATGGAATATATTATTAGAAACTAACACACAATGATCTGAACATTCTGACACAAATTACGATGGATAGAAAGAAGAGAATGGTTTGCTTTCACCAGAAAAATCAAGAAATCAGCCAAGGCTGAGAAGTTGAGAACACCCCGACACCGGAAAGCCTTAGGTCAGTAAGTCAAAACCAATGCTCTCATAATCCATTGGGTCAGTCATACCACCCCCCCTGCCACACCCACGCCACCACCCCACCCTCCCAAGTCTACAGACATTTTCTACAGTGATGTCATTTCCACCGGCTCAGATGATATATCTGCCTCCACGTCTTTGTACTCTGGGGGCGGGGCTATGGACTCGTCTTGACATCAAAGGCGTTGTTTTCCATGCCAGAACTACCGCTTGGATGGTGTTGGTGATGGTGGTAGTCGTCGTTGTGGTGGTCGCGGTCTTTTACCATGTCGGCTGCTTCAAGGTCGTTGTCATCATGTGAGCCACCTTGGTCTTTCTGTTCGTACATGGTGTCGCCATTGGGGGTCAACGTTGCCGACGTATGATCCACAAGACGCTGGTAGCGGGGGAAGCGTACGATCTCCTGGATGTGCGGGTCCCCATTTCATGGTTGGTTGATTCAACGTCCAACACAGCTGTGGGAAAAAAAACAAATTGGTGCCAGGAGTTAAGAACAAAGAAATTTTGGAGCTAATACTATGAGAGGGAGTGTATGCGATGTGAGCTTACTTGAATCATCTATACGGAAGATGGCGACATGACTTAAGAACGAAGACGTTTGAGAAGCTAAGGCTTCATGCAGATGGTAGTTACACCAATCACGTAGATGATAGTTATGTCAATCAGGCACATGGTAGTTACACCATTCACGCAGATGGTAGGTATGTCAATCATGCAGATGGTAGTTATGTCAATCATGCAGATGGTAGTTACACCAATCACGCAGATGGTAGGTATGTCAATCATGCAGATGGTAGTTATGTCAATCATGCAGACGGTAGTTACACCATTCACGCAGATGGTAGGTATGTCAATCATGCAGATGGTAGTTATGTAAATCACAACGATGGTAGTTATGTCAATCATGAAGATGGTAGTTATGTCAATCATGAAGATGATAGTTATGTCAAATCATGAAGATGGTAGTTATGTCAATCACAACGATGGTAGTTATGTCAATCACAAAGATGGTAGTTATGTCAATCGCAGATGGTAAGTCAATCATGCAGATGGAGTTATGTCAATCACAGAAGATGGTAGTTATGTCAATCATGAAGATGGTTGTTATGCCAATCATGAAGATGGTAGTTATGTCAATCACAACGATGGTAGTTATGTCAATCATGAAGATGGTAGTTCTGTCAATCACAAAGATGGCAGTTATGTCAATCACAAAGATGGTAGTTATGTCAACCACAAAGATGGTAGTTATGTCAATTACAAAGATGGTGGTTATGTCAATCACAAAGATGGTAGTTATGTCAATCACGCAGAATGCAAAGACTTAAAGAGACAACTTGGAGAGTGCTGGAAATGTTGACAGATAATGGGGGTGAACTGCAAATTCTTTGTTGGTGGAGGTAGCGACGGTGGCCTAGTGGTTAAGTTACCTGACTTGGGATCATAAAGTTTTAGGTTTGAATCCTATCAATGCAAGGGCCAACGTTTTGTTTCTGGGGAAAACCCTTAACACGCACTTCCTCCACCTCAGCCAAGGTGCAAATGGGTAGGTGGCAAACAACAGTTTGGCTATGATTCAAATAACCTACGACTTTTCCAGGAGATGACTAGTATAACAATGCTCCGCTCCATACTATAAAAACCGCGATAAGCTCAAGCTCTATCAGAGGTAAGGCCCCTTTGACGGAGGAGCATTGCACTTCTACTTTATTTGCTGATGGAGGTGAGAGAAGGGAGAGAAAAGTGAGAATGTCACACTGACCTTGGCACCCCCATCCAAGATGTAGGTAGCGATATACCAGAGTGGAATCCACATCATAATGAAGGCCACCAAAAGCCAGCCTAACGCCTCTGACCACTCTGGGTATTCATCACTGGTGATTGGCTCGTATTTCACACACTCAAAGATGAGTATAGCCTGCAAAGGGGAGACAACAAGCGATGCAAGACAAGATTAGTGTCAAGGTTGACGTAAACAGAAAAGAAAGCATATTAATTCTATTTTTGTTAGTATATTTAAAAATCAATTTAAGAATCATTTCATGGTCATAAAAAATAATGTTTTAATAAAAATGATGCAGAGAGATACAATAGAGGAAGATTTAGATTTGATTTAATTTCCTTTACCCACATCCACAACTAAGGTGATCTAGGTTGTTTTTTTTTGCAGGATTTGTAACATTGCTCGGACTGCCTTGTAAAAATCTAAGGAATATTTAACGTGCACAGTGTTGTGATCTGCACACGGGACCTCCTTTTTCATCGTCCGTCTCCGATAGAACTAAATGTCGATCCACCTACCTGGACCCAGGGATAGCTCTACTCGAAGAAGCTCGAGAACATTCTTCAACCGTTGGTTGGGTTTGAAGCCACATTCTTTCGGTTCAGAAGCCCACACCTTGCCTCTAGACTACCGACTTCTGTCTAACCCATCCCCTCTCCCCCACCCGTACCTCCTCTGGATGGAAATAATCTGCGCACATACCAGAATGAGAAGAGGCGCAACGATGAGAAAGGTCCATGAAAAATAACCGTAGAAGATGTAGCGATTGATCTTGTTATCCCCACCATCAGCAAGATGTCCTCGAAAAACCGGCGCGCACCTGTTGGATGGAGAAAACAAAGTAAACAAAGGATGGATATTGAGAAAAGGGAAATGGATAGGGTGGTTCATGAACAAAAACAAAGGATGGATATTGAGAAAAGGGAAATGGATAGGGTGGTTCATGAACAAAAACAAAGGATGGATATTGAGAAAAGGGAAATGGATAGGGTGGTTCATGAACAAAAACAAAGGATGGATATTGAGAAAAGGGAAATGGATAGGGTGGTTCATGAACAAAAACAAAGGATGTATATTGAGAAAAGGGAAATGGATAGGGTGGTTCATGAACAAAAACAAAGGATGGATATTGAGAAAAGGGAAATGGATAGGGTGGTTCATGAACAAAAACAAAGGATGTATATTGAGAAAAGGGAAATGGATAGGGTGGTTCATGAACAAAAACAAAGGATGTATATTGAGAAAAGGGAAATGAATAGGGTGGTTCATGAACAAAAACAAAGGATGTATATTGAGAAAAGGGAAATGGATAGGGTTCATGATGAAAAAAAACCAAAAAACACTTTACTCAAATTACATCATGTTTGTGTGTGGTGGGGGGGAGAGAGTGGAGGACTCCTTTCCTCACCCCCCTCCCCCCATCTTTCATACAC
>JAXRKP010001801.1:27500-57500 GCA_037039925.1 Doris montereyensis
GGCAGGGGGGGGTGGCGCTCAGGGTGGGGAGCCCCTGTGTCGGTGTAGATTTCACACAGCCTGTTATAATTCTCATGGACTCCGGTAATTTTGCATCAATAAGTCGGTGTGCCAGCTTGGTGTCCATACAGGGGCGCACTCATTCTGCGACGCTACAACATAGGAATACTGCTGATGTTCTTAATACTACCTGTGATAATGGCATAGAGATGATTTAAACTGTCCTTCACCTTATCATAACTCACCTCTGTAGTCTGGGAATCCCCAAAACAAATCCTAGCACGCAGATTGAAACCCTGAAAATGATAGAATTCCACTTCCGGCGTAAGACTGGAAACTCGTCCTGAAGGGCAGTCATGACTGTCTCCACAGAGGGAAACTGAAAACAGCACAGACATGTCAGTGTAATCATTACATAGAATCGCTATGTGTAATAAAGGTGCACACAAACCACTCTTGTAATCAGGCTAATATTTATCTAATCACCATCATAATCCTTCTCCTCCTTCTCCTCCTCATCCTCCTCCTCCTCCTCTTCATTATCATCATGATCATCATGATCATCATCATGGTAATCGTCATCATCACCATCATCATCATCATCATCATCATGGTAATCCTCATCATCATCATCATCATCATCATCATAATCATCATCATCATCATAATCATCATCATCAATATCATCATTATCATTAACTTAATCACCCTCATCCTACTCCTCATTAAGAAAACAAACTCAATGCTAGATGATACAGACAGACAGACAGACAGACAGGAGAACTAAAACACAAAATCGTAGACAAGTTCAAAGCTACAATTCGCTAGGAGCAGTGGTTAATGATTTACTCCAGAGGAAACACTAAGTGAAGAAATCAGCCAGAAAATCCAAAAGGAATGACATCTTTAGATACACAAAAATTGTGAACAGAAACCAAAATGTCAGTACACAACAAAGTGGTTTTTATAATGTTTCTACTGCCTCTATGGCAGTGAAACATGGACCTTAGTCATTAGGGAATACGATATATAGAGTACAAGCAGTTGAAATGAAATATCTCAAGAGAGTAGTAAGGACAATTAAAAGAGACAAAATCAAAAACACAACGATAAGAGATCAAACCAAAGTAGATGGCATAACATCTAAGGTAGAAATAAATCATCTCAGTTTCGGCATGGAGCAGAATTATTGATAAGAGAATAGCTAAATCAGTATACATTGCTAAACTACAAAGTAAAAAACCAAAAGGCAGACCTAGAAAAAAGCAGGAAGAAGATAATATAAAAGAAACACTAAAACAGAAAATAAACTTCACAGAAGGAGACAGAAAATGCCAGGACATGTTAGCCTGGAGAAAGGTATTTCGGACAACTAAAGCCATCCATCGGAAGGTCGAGAAAGAGTGAAAGAAACACAGAAAGAAAAGGATCTTGCCTGTGTTCCAAAGCCTAAACACATCAACATCAGTGGGGTCTTACCTGTGTTCCAAAGCCTAAACACATCAACGTCAGTGAAATCTTACCTGTGTTCCAAAACCTAAACACATTAACATCAGTGAAATCTTACCTGTGTTCCAAAACCTAAACACATTAACATCAGTGAAATCTTACCTGTGTTCCAAAACCTAAACACATTAACATCAGAAAGAAAAGAATCGACCACAGCTGTGGTAAAGGCATCTCTCCTAAAGCTTCTGGATATGCAACGAATATCAGGCCAGGACCTAAAGAGGAAATGGGAGTTGGGGAAGGAGGGAGATGTTTAAGTTTAGGTAGAGATACAGGTAGAGATACAGGTAGAGATACCGGTAGAGATACAGGTAGAGTTACAGGTAGAGATACAGGTAGAGATACAGATAGAGATACAGGTAGAGATACAGGTAGAGATACAGGTAGAAATACAGGTAGAGATACAGGTAGAGATACAGGAGGAGATTTAAAGCCATAGATCATTTCATATATCTGCTCGTTTCATCGCTATTTACCCCATCAACCATAATTATCCTGCTGTTGTCTCAGGGCGAATTAAGAATAGCCTTTGTGTCACAGAAACTTAGCATGCCCACCATGATGTGGTTGTGACGTTGGTCGCTGACGTGGGCAGGGGGTAGGGTGGGTGGGTGGGGGTGGGAGGGTGAGGGGCTGCCAGAATTGGGATCATCTGGTCCCAGGTTCGAATCAAAGTCAACTAAGTGATGGAGGTGGGGTGGGATGGTGAGGGGCTGCCAGATTTGGGATCATATGGTCTCAGGTTCGAATCAAAGTCAACTAAGTGATGGTGGGGGAGGGGAGTGAGGGTGAGGGGCTGCCAGACTTGGGATCATATGGTCTCAGGTTCGAATCAAAGTCAACTAAGTGATGGGAGGGGTGGGGAGTGGGAGGGTGAGGGGCTGCCAGACTTGGGATCATCTGGTCTCAGGTTCGAATCACCCACGTCGCCTTCCTTGTGAGTGACACCTAACATTCATTTTCCTTTTTCGTAAAAAAGGTGCAAATTGATAAAAGCACTAGCTTGGAGGTAAAACCTGCGTCATGCTAGCGTCTTGTCAATATTACCTATTCCACTTCATGCTATAGAAACCGTGATAAACTCTCTTCTATCGGCCGTACTGGCCTTAAAAGAATTTGACCTTGACTTACACCATGTGGTAACTTAGATCACAGCCAAAGTGAAAGACGTGTGGAAGGCCAAAGAAAAAGAAAAAGAGGAGTACCTGTCGTTAGCGATTGCCAATCGCCCACGCTTTATAAGATAAGATAAGAAAAGACAAGACAAGATAGGATAAGATAAGATAAGATAAGATTAGATGTCCTTTATTGATCCTTAAACAGGAAATGACATTGTGCTTGATGATATAATGCTTACAAACAATAAATAATCACCACAGAATAATCAATTAGATAAAATGTAATATAATTTATACTCTTACTCTCGTAACGTTAAAGACGGCAAAATACATGAATACAATACAGGGGAATGTTAATTTTGTATACATATGGAATTATAATTTCGTATGGCGAAAGAAGACATGAAAAAGAGTAAAAAAAAAAGAAAAGAAAGGAATCCCTCAACCACTCACAGTGTAACCAGTTATTTCAATCCCTAAACCACTCACATTGTTACCAGTTATTTTAATCACTCAACCATTCACATTGTAACCAGTTGTTTTAATCACTCAACCACTCACATTGTTACCAGTTATTTCAATCTCTCAACCACTCACAGTGGAACCAGTTATTTCAATCCCTAAACCACTTACATTGTTACCAGTTATTTCAATCTCCCAACCACTCACAGTGTTACCAGTTATTTCAATCACTCAACCACTCACAGTGTAACCGGTTATTTTAATCACTCAACCATTCACAGTGTAACCAGTTATTTTAATCTCTCAACCACTCACAGTGTAACCAGTTATTTTAATCACTCAACCACTCAGTGTTACCAGTTATTTCAATCTCTCAATCATTCACAATGTTACCAGTTTTTTCAATCTCTCAACCACTCACAGTGTTACCAGTTATTTCAATCTTTCAACCACTCACGGTGTAACCAGTTATTTTAATGTCTCAACCACTCACAGTGTTACCAGTTATTTCAATCTCCCAACCACTCACAGTGTTACCAGTTATTTCAATCTCTCAACCACTCACAGTGTTACCAGTTATTTCAATCTCCCAACCAATCACAGTGTTACCAGTTATTTCAATCTCTCAACCACTCACAGTGTTACCAGTTATTTCAAGAAAATAATTCCCCGACCGTGAGCCAAAATCAAAATTCCGATTAAAGTCCATGAGATCAGCTCAGTGGTAGATGTGGTTAAAATTAAATCCCCCCACACCTCCCCCCCCCCCCCCGGTATGTCGACTATGGTTCAAGATTAAACTACTGTGAAGATTATTCGGGCCATGTTGTAGCGTTTTTTCTGTTTTGTCTGCTTTTCTATTTGCCTGTTTTTTTTTGTGTTTTTCTGTTTTTTTGGTTTCTCAGTTTTTCCTTGTGACCTCACACCGTGTAACCAACACCCTCATTATTTAAACGTTTGCAGTCTGGCGACGGCTTATGTCTGGTCTGTCTTTTTGTGTCTTATTGTCGTTGCATCAGTTGTCAAGCCTCTGTAAGGGATTGTGAACATTGCATGATGGATTGTGAGGATATGTGTGTGTTTTGTTACAAATGGTGTTTGTGGGTGTGTGAGAAGGAATGTGTGTGTGTGTGTGTGTGTGTGTGTGTGTAGTCCTGCTGTACATGTCTTATGTAACCAACCTCTACTCCCTTCCTCTCCCCTCACATACGTAGGTCATACCATCAGTAGTGACGTCAGCAACTGCTTTGCCGCTAGTCTCTGACATGAACCCTAGAACTGCAAAAATGGCAAAACCTGCGAAGAAGCTGGTCAGGCAGTTGATGACAGGTATAATCAAACTGTCCCTGTTGAAATACCAGGTATATTGACATTTTATACATGTATAATTATACTGTCCCAGGTACATTGATATTTTACCTGTAGACACACAAGGTAGACAATGATATATATATATATATATATATATATATATATATATATATATATATATATATATATATAATAATATATATAGGAATATAGGGAGAGAGAGAGAGATAGATAGATAGATAGATAGAGAGAGAGAGAGAGAGAGAGAGAGAGAGAGAGAGAGAGAGAGAGAGAGAGAGAGAGAGAGAGAGAGAGAGAGAGAGAGAGAGAGAGAGAGAGAGAGAGAGAGAGAGAGAGAGAGAGAGAGAGAGAGAGAGAGAGAGAGAGAGAGAGAGAGAGAGAGAGAGAGAGAGAGAGAGAGAGAGAGAGAGAGAGAGAGAGAGAGAGAGAGAGAGAGAGAGAGAGAGAGAGAGAGAGAGAGAGAGAGAGAGAGAGAGAGAGAGAGAGAGAGAGAGAGAGAGAGAGAGAGAGAGAGAGAGAGAGAGAGAGAGAGAGAGAGAGAGAGAGAGAGAGAGAGACAGACAGACAGACAGACAGAGAGAGAGAGAGAGAGAGAGAGAGAGAGAGAGAGAGAGAGAGAGAGAGAGAGAGAGAGAGAGAGAGAGAGAGAGAGAGAGAGAGAGAGAGAGAGAGAGAGAGAGAGAGAGAGAGAGAGAGAGAGAGAGAGAGAGAGAGAGAGAGAGAGAGAGAGAGAGAGAGAGAGAGAGAGAGAGAGAGAGAGAGAGAGAGAGAGAGAGAGAGAGAGAGAGAGAGAGAGAGAGAGAGCGAGAGAGAGAGAGAGAGAGAGAGAGAGAGAGAGAGAGAGAGAGAGAGAGAGAGAGAGAGAGAGAGAGAGAGAGAGAGAGAGAGAGAGAGAGAGAGAGAGAGAGATAGAGAGAGAGAGAGAGAGAGAGAGAGAGAGAGAGAGAGAGAGAGAGAGAGAGAGAGAGAGAGAGAGAGAGGAGGTAGATACACATACATGTACACACACACACACATATAGATGCATAACATCATCTATATTCAAACATACAATCATGTAAACCTACAGACTGAAACATGTACAGAAAGATACATGGGGATAAAATGTAGGCTTAATTCATTGCGTTGTTTAAATGGATTTCATCACTTCCCTTATTAGCGGTGAACTTTTTGTTTGTTGATTTCTTTGAAAGTTACCAGTCAACCATTGCAGTGATCTCATTATGAATTAAGAGGAAACAGCAATATGAAACATAAGTGAAAAAGAAGGAAAGGAAGGAAGTAAGACCCACCAGCAGCTCCTGCAACCATCCTCTAGCGGTGAGCATAGGACGCATTACTAGCACATGTCCAGAAGGAAGAGACATGCAAAGAGTAATAGGAAAGACGTAGAACCTACCAATAACACCCTAACAACCTTACCTGAAGAAATTGTTTTTAAATTGGTTGTAACTTGACATGGCTGTCAGACTTCCGGTACAGCAACTGAGGGAAAAGAAGATCTGAGAGGCTGCGTCTTTCCATACCTAGGGGACACAGAGAGATTGGTGGATTGAGAAGTGAAGTTGCTGATCATCATCATGATCACGATGACGATCATGATGACAATGATCATGACTATGACAAAGGCGATCATGAGGATGATGACAATGATGATGATGATGACAAAGGGGATCATGAGGATGATGACAATGATGCTGATGATGATGACAAAGGGGATCATGAGGATGATGACAATGATGATGATGATGACAAAGGGGATAACGATGATGATGACAATGATGATGATGATGACAAATGGGATCATGATGATGATGACAATGATGATGATGATGACAAAGGGGATCATGAGGATGCTGACAATGATGATGATGATGATGACAAAGGGGATAATGATGATGATGACAATGGTGATGATGATGACAAAGGGGATCATGAGGAGGATGATGACAATGATGATGATGATGACAAAGAGGATAATGATGATGACAATGGTGATGAAGATGATCATGATGACAAAGAGGATCATGATGATGATGACAATCATGATGATGATGACAATGATGATGGTGATGATGATGATATTTATGATGATGATGATGATGATAAAGAGGATTATAATGATGATGACAATCATGATGATGGTGACAATCATGATAAAGATGACAATCCTGATGATGATGACAAAGAGGATCATGATGATGATGACAATGGTAGTGAAAATTATCATGATGACAAAGAGGATGATGATGATGATGATAATGGTAGTGAAGATGATCATGATGACAAAGAGGATCATGATGATGATGACAATCATGAGGATGGTGACAATCATGATAAGGATAACAATCATGATGATGATGACAAAGAGGGTCATGATGATGTTGACAATGGTAGTGAAAATGATCATGATGACAAAGAGGATCATGATGATGATGACAATTATGATGATGGTGACTATCATGATAAGGATAACAATCATGATCATGATGACAAAGAGGATCAAGATGATGTTGACAATGGTAGTGACAATGATCATGATGACAAAGAGGATCATGATGATGATGACAATCATGATGATGATGACAAAGAGAATCATAATGATGATAACAATGATGGTGACGATAATCGTGATGATAATGAGGATGGAACTAATCCTACCTTGGAGTCTGTAAGCTTATCGGGGTCAGCTGAAAGATAAAAGTCCACTCCTTTGGACGCACCGTCCAGCGTAAGGCCACGAATCAACAGAGCCGTCAGTAGAACGTAGGGGAACAAGGCGAAGAAATACACGGCCTGGCAAGGGAGTTCAAATGTTAGAAAGGCCATAATGGTAGGTACAGGAGTAATGCATACATACATACATACATACATAATGTACTTAATACATACATACATATACACACATATAAATAATAACATCCATGCATAGATCGAAACATACATACATCCATACACACACACATACATACATACATACATACTTGATACACACATGCATACAAATATACATATATATATATATATATATATATATATATATATATATATATATATATATATATATATACACACATACATACATACATAGAGACACACATACATACATAGATACATACATACATACATACATACATACATACACACACATACATACATACATACATACATACATACATACGTACATACAGACAGACACACATACATACATATATACATACATTCATACAGACATATATAATTACATATATACATACATACATACATACTTACATACATACATACATACATACATACATACTTACATACATATACACGTACATACATATTTACATACATACATACATACATACTTACATACATACATACATACATACATACATACATACATACACACATATACACGTACATACATATTTACATACACACATACATACATACTTACATACATACATACATACATACATACACACATATACACGTACATACATATTTACATACATACATACATACATACATACATACATACATACATACTTGCATACATACATACATACATCCTTACATACATACATACACACATACATACATACATACACACATACATACATACATACATACATACATACATACATACATACATACATACATACATACATATTTACATACATACATACATACATACATACATACATACGTACGTACGTACAAACAAACTTGTTTGTATTTGTTCCATTAAAACATGCGAAGCCCGCCGTATGTAGTGATCTCAGGGAAGATTAAGAAGAAATTGAAAGCTGAAAGATATGTGAAATTTAAAAAACCAAAATAAAAAAAAGTAATCGAACCGACCAGTAACTCCGCCAACCGCCCATCAAATGCATATTTATCAGGTAATTCACGTACTGGCATACACACCAACAAGTCCACAATGCATTCCATTCCTACAAATATATACATACATACCTACTTACATACAATGCTAGGTCTCCCTACCTTGCCCATAGTCTTGACACCTTTAATCAAACACACACAGATGATGACCCAAGCCAAGAGATTGCATAACGTCAGGTCCCATTTCACAATCCCTGCGTCGTCAATACCGCCAGTTCTCTCCAACACTTTGCCGCTGTTACGATGTGAAGAAAGCGTAGGTGTCGAAGATAAAAGTGATTGTCTTCTTCTTCTTCTTCTCATAATCCTCATTTCCTTCCTCCTTCTCCTCATCCTCCTCATTTCCTTCCTCTTTCTTCTCATCCTCCTCATCTCCTTCCTCCTTCTCCTCATCCTCCTCATCTCCTTCCTCTTTCTTCTTCTCCTCCTCATCTCCTTCCTTCTTCTCCTCATCTTTCTTCTCATCCTTCTCCTCTCCTTCCTACTTCTCCTCATCCTTCTCATCTCCTTCCTTCTCCTCATCCTCCTCATTTACTTCGTCGTTTTCCTCATCCTCCTCATCTCCTCCTCCTTCTCCTCATCCTTCTTCTCATCCTTGTAATCTCCTCCCCCTCCCCTCATCCTCCTCATCTCCTTCATCCTCCTCATCCTCCTCATCTCCTTCCTCCTTCTCCTCCTCCTTCTTCTCATCCTTCTCATCATCCTCCTCATCTCCTTCCTCTTTCTTCTTCTCCTCATCATCTCCTTCCTTCTTCTCATCATCCTTCTTCTCATCCTTCTCCTCTCCTTCCTTCTTCTCCTCATCCTCCTCATTTCCTTCCTTCTTCTCCTCATCCTCCTCATAGCCTTCATCCTCCTCATCCTCCTCATCTCCTTCCTCCTTCTCATCCTTCTTCTCATCCTTCTCATAGCCTTCATCCTCCTCATCCTCCTCATCTCTTTCCTCCTTCTCATCCTTCTTCTCATCTTCCTAATCATCATCCTCATCCTCTCCTCATCTCCTTCCTCCTTCTCATCCTTCTTCTCATCCTCCTCATCCTCCTCATCTCCTTCCTCCTTCTCATCCTTCTTCTCATCCTCCTCATAGCCTTCATCCTCCCTCATCCTCCTCATATCTTTCCTCCTTCTCATCCTTCTTCTCATCCTTCTCATCATCCTCCTCATCTCCTTTCTTCTTGTCATCATCCTCCTCATCTCCTTTCTTCTTCTGATCATCCTGCTCATCTCCTTCCTCCTTCTCCTCATCCTTCTTCTCATCCTTCTCATCATCCTCCTCATATCCTTTCTTCTTCTCATCATCCTCCTCATCTCCTTCCTCCTTTTCCTCATCCTCTTCATCTCCTTCCTCTTTTTCCTCATTATCTCTGTCCACCCCCTCCTCCTCCTCATCCTCCTCATCTCCTTCACCCTTCTCCTCATCCTCCTCATCTCCTTCACCTTTCTCCTCATCCTCCTCATCTCCTTCACCCTTCTCCTCATCCTCCTCATCTCCTTCACCCTTCTCCTCATCCTCCTCATCTCCTTCACCCTTCTCCTCATCTTTTTCATCTCCTTCCTCCTTCTCTCAACTGTTTCATCTCCTTCCTCCCTCCTCCTCATCTTTTCATCTCCTTCCTCCTTCTTCTCATCTTTTCATCTCCTTCCTCCTTCTCCTCATCTTTTTCATCTCCTTCCTCCTTCTCCTGATCTTTTCATCTCCCTCCTCCTTCTCCTCATCTTTTTCATCTCCTTCCTCCTTGTCCTCATCTTTTTCATCTCCTTCCTCCTTCTCCTCATCTTTTCATCTCCTTCCTCCCTTCTCCTCATCCTCCTCATCTCCTTCCTCCTTCTCCTCATCTTTTCATCTCCTTCCTCCTTCTCCTGATCTTCCTCATCTCCTTCCTCCTTCTCCTCATCCTCCTCATCTCCTTCCTCCTTCTCCTCATCTTCCTCATCTCCTTCCTCCTTCTCTTCATCTTTTTCATCTCCTTCCTCCTTCTCCTCATCTTCCTCATCTCCTCCTCCTCCTCCTCATCCTCCCTTCTCTTTCCTCCTTTTGCTCATCCTCCTGTCCACCTCCTCCTTCTCCTCATCCTCCTCATATCCTTCCGCCTTCTCCTCGTGCTCCCCGTCCATATCCGCCTCCTCCTAATCCTCCTCATCTCCGTCCACCTCCTCCTCCTCATCCTCATCCTCCTCTCTGTCCTCCTCCTTCTCATCTTCCCCGCCCATCTCCTCCTCCTAATACTCTTTATCTCCCTCCTCTTTCTTCTCATTCTCCTCATCTCCTTCCTCCTTCTCCACATCCTTCCCGTCCACCTCCTCCTTCTCCTCATCCTCCTCATCTCCTTCCTCCTTCTCCTCATCCTCCCCGTCCACTACCTCGTCCTCATCCTCCTCATCTCCTTCCTCCTTCTCCTCATCCTCCCTGTCCACTACCTCGTCCTCATCCTCCTCATCTCCTTCCTCCTTCTCCTCATCCTCCCCGTCCATCTCCCTCCTTCTCATCCTCCTCATCTCCTTCCTTCCTCCTCCTCCTCATTTTCCTCATCTCCCTCCTCATTCTCCTCACCCCCACATCCTCCTCGTCCTTCACCTCCTCCTTATCTTTCCCAAACTCCTCCTCCTCCCACCTCCTCCTCCTCCTCCTCCATTTCTTCCACCACCTCCTACTACTTCTCTTATTCTTCTTGTTTTTAAAAACTTGATAAAACATTCAACGCAATGGGCCACGAACCCATGAACTGTTGATTGAAAGACAGCCACCTTGTCTCTTGTCCACCGTCTTATCCCTTCCATATAAACACAGCGTTGGAGATTCAAACCAAGGACCTTATGGTTGTAATCCGATGACAATGTAGCGAGTCAAAGTATTAATTCTTTTAAAAATGACATTGATATGAAACTCTATTATTTAAAAGATCTCTTGAATGAATGTGCATTGCTCTTGTTGATTGGAGTTTGTTCGATAATTTCTAAACCTCGATGACTGTATTAAGTTATATAGGGCCTTTAGAGGTCAAGTGACCTATTTAGCCTCTGAATACATTTCTAAAACTCCATGACTGTATCAAGTTCTGTGCGGCATTTAGAGTTCAAATGACGTATCTAGCCTCTGAATACATTTCTAAAACTTCATGACTGTATCAAATTCTGTGCGGCATTTAGAGTTCAAATGACGTATCTAGCCTGTAAATAAATTTCTAAAACTCCATGACTGTATCAAGTTCTGTGCGGCATTTAGAGTTCAAATGACGTATCTAGCCTCTGATGCGAGATTATGTACGTGTAATAAGATAGTAAAGAGAAGGTGAACTTACTAGTAGAATTCTCGCTTGGAGACTTTCGACTGTCTACTGTGATGTTCACATCGGCTAATCACGAGCGGTGAGAAAAGGGAGGATGGGACGGGAGGGGGGGAGGGGAGGGAATGACAAATCAGAAGAAAATAACGTGAGAGGGAAAGGGTGAGGGCGACGGTAATCACGATATTGTTGTCAATGTGTAACAATCATCCTATTGTTGTCAACATGTAACTATCACCCTAGTGTTGTCAATGTGTAACTATCACCCTATTGTTGTCAATGTGTAACTATCACCCTATTGTTGTCAACATGTAACTATCACCCTATTGTTGTCAATGTGTAACTATCACCCTATTGTTGTCAATGTGTAACTATCACCCTATTGCTGTCAATGTGTACCTATCACCATATTGTTGTCAACATGTTACTATCATCCTACAGTTGTCAATGTGTAACTATCGCCCTATTGTTGTTAACATGTAACTATCACCTTATTGTTGTCAATTGTCAATTTGTAACTATCACCCTATTGTTGTCAATGTGTAACTATCACCCTATTGTTGTCAATGTGTAACTATCACCCTATTGTTGTCAATGTGTAACTATCACCCTATTATTGTCAATGTGTAACTATCGTCCTATTGTTGTCAATGTGTAACTATCACTCTATTGTTGTCAACATGTAACTATCACCATTTTGTTGTCAATTGTCAACATGTAACTATCACCTTATTGTTGTTAATTGTCAACATGTAACTATCACCTTATTGTTGTTAATTGTCAATGTGTAACTATCACCTTATTGATGTTAATTGTCAACATGTAAATATCACCTTATTGTTGTTAATTGTCAACATGTAACCATCACCTTTTGTTGTTAATTGTCAACATGTAAATATCACCTTATTGTTGCCAATGGTCAACATGTAACCATCACCTTATTGTTGTTAATTGTCAACATGTAACTATCACCTTATTGTTGTTAATTGTCAACATGTAACTATCACCTTATTGTTGCCAATTGTGAATGTGTAACTATCACCTTATTGTTGTCAATTGTCAACATGTAACTATCACCTTATTGTTGTTAATTGTCAATGTGTAACTATTACCTTATTGTTATTAATTGTCAATGTGTAACTATCACCTTATTGTTGTTAATTGTCAATGTGTAACTATCACCTTATTGTTGTTAATTGTCAATGTATAACTATCACCTTATTGTTATTAATTGTCAATGTGTAACTATCACCTTATTGTTATTAATTGTCAATGTGTAACTATCACCTTATTGTTGTTAATTGTCAACATGTTACTATAACCTTATTGTTGTTAATTGTCAATGTGTAATATCACCTTATTGTTGTTAATTGTCAACATGTAACTATCACCTTATTGTTGTTAATTGTCAACATGTAACTATCACCTTATTGTTGTTAATTGTCAACATATAACTATCACCTTATTGTTGTTAATTGTCAATGTGTAACTATCACCTTATTGTTGTTAATTGTTAACATGTAACTTTCACCTTATTGTTGTTAATTGTCAACATGTAACTATCACCTTCTTGTTGTTAATTGTCAATGTGTAACTAACACCTTATTGTTGTTAATTGTCAATGTGTAACTATCACCTTATTGTTATTAATTGTCAATGTGTAACTATCACCTTATTGTTGTTAATTGTCAACATGTAACCATCACCTTATTGTTGTTAATTGTCAATGTGTAACTATCACCTTATTATGGCTAATTGTCAACAAGTAACTATCACCTTTTATTGTTGTTAATTGTCAACATGTAACTATCACCTTATTGTTGTCAATTGTCAACATGTAACTATCACCTTATTGTTGTTAATTGTCAACATGTAATATCACCTTATTGTTGCCAATTGTCAATTTGTAACTATCACCCTATTGTTGTCAATTTGTAACTATCACCCTATTGTTGTCAATTTGTAAATATCACCCTATTGTTGTCAATTTGTAACTATTACCATATTGTTGTCAACATGTAACTATCACCTTATTGTTGCCAATTGTTAATGTGTAATTATCATCCCTATTGTTGTCGAATGTGTACCTATCACCTTCTTGTTGTCAATTGTCAACATGTAACTATCACCTTATTGTTGTTAATTGTCAATGTGTAACTATCACCTTACTGTTGTCAATTGTCATTGTGTAACTATCACCTTATTGTTGTCAATTGCCAATGTGTAACTATCACCTAATTGCTGTTAATTGTCAACATGTAACTATCACCTTATTGTTGTTAATTGTCAATGTGTAACTATCACCTTATTGTTGTTAATTGTCATTGTGTAACTATCGCCTTATTATTGTTAATTGTCAACATGTAACTATCACCTTATTGTTGCCAATTGTTAATGTGTAACTATCACCCTATTGTTGTCGAATGTGTAACTATCACCTTATTGTTGTTAATTGTCAACATGTAACTATCACCTTATTGTTGTTAATTGTCAGTGTGTAACTATTACCTCATTGTTGTTAATTGTCAATGTGTAACTATCACCTTATTGTTGTTAATTGTCAATGTGTAACTATCACCTTATCGTTGTTAATTTTCAACATGTAACTATCACCTTATTGTTGTTAATTGTCAATGTGTAACTATCACCTCATTGTTGTTAATTGTCAATGTGTAACTATCACCTTATTGTTGTTAATTGTCAATGTGTAACTATCACCTTATTGTTGTTAATTGTCAATGTGTAACTATCACCTTATTGCTGTCAAATGTCAATGTGTAACTATCACCTTATTGTTGTTAATTGTCAATGTGTAACTATCACCTTATTGTTGTTAATTGTCAATGTGTAACTATCACCTTATTGTTGTTAATTGTCAACATGTAACTATCACCTTATTGTTGTTAATTGTCAACATGTAACTATCACCTTATTGCTGTCAAATGTCAATGTGTAACTATGACCTTATTATTGTCAATGTGTAACTAGAATTTATAAGTAATAAGAGAAAGATATAAACATATTCCCTACATTAATTTCCGGGATGTGAAACAAATCCATGTGAAGAGTGTTTAAAATGTTATAGCACAAAGATAGAACAAAGCACAAAGATAGAACATAGCACAAATATAGAACATAGCACAAAGATAGAACATAGCACAAAGATAGAACATAGCACAAAAAGATAGAACATAGCACAAAGATATAGAACATAGCACAAAGATAGAACATAGCACGAATATAGAACATAGCACGAATATAGAACATAGCACAAAGATAGAACATAGCACAAAGATAGAACATAGCACAAATATAGAACATAGCACAAAGATAGAACATAGCACACAGATAGAACATAGCACAAAGATAGAACATAGCACAAAGATAGAACATAGCACAAAGATATAACATAGCACAAAGATAGAACATAGCACGAATATAGAACATATCACAAATATAGAACATAGCACAAAGATAGAACATAGCACAAATATAGAACATAGCACAAAGATAGAACATAGCACGAATATAGAACATAGCACAAAGATAGAACATAGCACAAATATAGAACATAGCACGAATATAGAACATAGCACAAATATAGAACATAGAACGAATATAGAACATAATGAATATAGAACATAGCACGAATATAGAACATAGCACGAATATAGAACATAGCACAAATATAGAACATAGCACGAATATAGAACATAGCACGAATATAGAACATAGCACAAATATAGAACATAGCACAAATATAGAACATAGCACAAAGATAGAACATAGCACAAAGATAGAACATAGCAGAAATATAGAACATAGCACAAAGATATAACATAGCACAAATATAGAACATAGCACAAATATAGAACATAGCACAAAGATAGAACATAGCACAAATATAGAACATAGCACAAAGATAGAACATAGCACAAAGATAGAACATAGCACAAAGATAGAACATAGCACAAATATAGAACATAGCACGAATATAGAACATAGCACGAATATAGAACCTAGCACAAAGATGAAAGATAGCACAAAAGATGAAACATAGCACAAAGATAAAACACAGCACAAGGATGAAACATACACAAAGATGAAACATAGCACAACTATAGAACATAGCACAAAGATGAAAAATAGCACAAAGATAAAATATGGAGCAAATATAAAACATAAGACAAAGATAGAAAATAGCACAAATATAAAACATGTCACAAAGATGAAACATAGCACAAATATAGAACATAGCACAAAGATGAAACACAGCACAAAAATAAAACATGTCACAAAAAATAAAACATAGCACAAAGATGAAATAAAAAAAAAACAAGCAACACTAATTAACAAAACGAAATACCAAAACAACCCAAGAACAACAAACAAGGAAACAAACAAACAAAAAATATAAAAACAGCAGACACCGAAAGGGGTTGTGTCTGACGTTCCAATTTTCTTACAGAAATGATTATGATCATTAGACTATCATCATTAGACTATCATCATTAGACTATCATCATTAGACTATCATCATTAGACTATCATCATTAGACTATCATCATTACTCTATAGACATCAGACTATCAACATTAGACTATAGACATTAGACTATAGACATTAGACTATCATCATTAGACTTTTATCATTAGACTATAGACATTAGACTATCAACATTAGACTATCATCATTAGACTATAGGCATTAGACTATGAACATCAGACTATAGACATTAGACTATCATCATTAGACTTTTATCATTAGACTATAGACATTAGACTATCAACATTAGACTATCATCATTAGACTATAGGCATTAGACTATGAACATCAGATTAGACATTAGACTATCATCATTAGACTATAGACATTCGACTATCATCATTAGACTATCATCATTAGACTATCAACATTACACTATAGACATTAGACTATCAACATTAGACTATATACATTAGACTATCAGTATTAGACTATAGACATTAGACTATCATCATTAGACTATCATGATTATAATATCATCATTAGACTATCATCATTAGACTATAATCATTAGACTATCAATATTAGAATATTATCATTAGAACATCATCATTAGACTATGATCATTATACTATCATCATTAAACTATCACCATTCAACTATTATCAATTGACTATCATCATTACACTATAATCTTTAAACTATCATTATTAGACTATCATCATTACACCATAATCATTAGACTTTAATCATTAGACTATCATAATTAGAATACCATCATTAGACCATCATGATTAGACTATCATCATTAGACTACAATCATTAGACTATAATCATTAGACTATCATCATTAGACTATCATCATTAGAATATCATTATTAGACTATCATCATTAGATTATAATTATTAGACTATCGATATTAGACTATAACCATTAGACTATCATCATTAGACTACCATCATTAGACTATAATTATTAGACTATCATCATTAGACTATCATTATTAGACTATCATCATTAGACTATGATCATTAGATTATAATCATTAGACTATAATCATTAGACCATAATCATTAGACTATCATCATGAGACTATGATCATAACACTATCATCACGAGATTGGTATCATTAGACTATCATCATTAGACTGTAATCATTAGACTATATACATTAGACTATCATCATTACTCTATAATCATTAGACTATAATCATTAGACTATAATGATTAGACTATCACTATTAGACTATCACCATTAGACTATCATCATTAGACTATAATCATTAGACTATAATAATTAGACTGTAATCATTAGACTGCAATCATTAGACTGTAATCATTAGACTGTAATAATTAGACTGTAATCTTAAGACTATAGTCATTAGACTATCATCATTAGACTATCACCTTAACACTATCATCACGAGATTGGCATCATTAGACTATAATCATTAGACTTTAATCATTAGACTATAATCATTAGACTATCATCATTACTCTATAATCATTAGACTATCATCATTAGACTATCACCATTAGACTATAATCATTAGACTATTATCATTAGACTATCACCATTAGAATATCACCGGTAGACTATCATCATTAGATTATAATGATATGACTACCATCATTAGATTATAATCATAAGACTATCATCATTAGGCTATTATCATTAGATTATAATTATTAGAATATCATCATTATATTATAATCATTAGGCTATCACTATTACACTATCACCATTAGAATATAATCATTATATTATCACCATTAGATTATAATCATTAGACTATTATCATTAGACTATGACCATTAGAATATCACCATTAGATGAGCACCATTAGACTATCACCATTAAACTATCACCATTAGACTATAATCATTAGACTATCGCCATTAGACTATCACCATTAGACTATCAACATTAGACTATAATCAGTAGACTATCACCATTAGACTATCACCATTAGATTATAATCATTAGACTATTACCATTAGACTATGATCATTAGAATATCATCATTAGACTATAATAATTAGACTATAATCATTAGACTATCATCACTAGACTATAATCATTAGACTATAATCATTAGACTATAATCAGTAGACTATCACCATTAGACTATCACCATTAGATTATAATCATTAGACTATCACCATTAGATTATAATCATTAGACTATCACCATTAGACTATCAACATTAGACTATAATCAGTAGACTATCACCATTAGACTATCACCATGAGACTATCACCATTAGACTATTACCATTAGACTATAATCATTAGACTATAACCATTAGACTATCACTATTAGACTATAATCATTAGACTATCATCACTAGACTATAATCATTAGACTATAATCATTAGACTATAATCATTAGACTATCACCATTAGACTATGATCATTAGAATATCATCATTAGACTATAATAATTAGACTATAATCATTAGAATATCATCATTAGATTATGATCATTAGACTATAATCATTAGACTATAATCATTAGACTATCATCATTAGAATACCATTATTAGACTATCGACATTAGACTGTAATCATTAGACTATAACCATTAGACAATAATCATTAGACTATAACCATTAGACTATTATCATTAGACAACAATCATTAGGCTATTATCATTACACTGTAATCATTAGACTGTAATTCTTAGACTGTAATCATTAGACTATAATCACTAGACTATAACCATTAGACTATATTCATTAAACTGTAATCATTAGGCTATAATCATTAGACTATAATCATTAGACAATAATCATTAGACTGTAATCCTTAAACTGTAATCATTAGACTATAATCACTAGACTATAAGCATTAGACTATAATCATTAAACTGTAATCATTAGACTATAATCATTAAACTGTAATCATTAGACTATAATCATTAGATTGCAATCATTAGACTGTAATCATTAGACTCTAACCCTTAGACTATAATCATTAGACTACAATCATTAGACTATTACGATTAGACTATAATCATTAGACTGTAATCCTTAGACTATAATCATTACACTGTAATCATTAGACTATAATCATTAGAATATAATCATTAGAATATCATCATTAGACTATCATAATTAAAACACCATCATTAGAATATCATCATTAGACTATCATCATTAAAATATACTCATTAGACTATCATCAGTAGAATATCATCATTAGAATGTCATCATTATAATATCATCATTAGAATATCATCACTAGAATATCATCATTAGAATATCATAATTGGAATATCATCATTAGAATATCATCATCAGACTATCATCATTAGAATATCATCATTATAATATCATCATGGGACTATCATAATTAGAATATCATCATTAGAATATCATCATTAGACTATCATTATTAGAATATCATCATTAGACTATCATCATTAGAATATCATCATTAAATTATCTTCATTAGAATATCGTCATTACGTTATCATCATTATAATACCATAATAAGACTAGTATCATTAGAGTATCATCATTAGACTATCATCATAAGAATATTATCATTAGTCTATCATCATTAGACTATCATCATTAGCATATCATCATTAGAATATCATCATTAATATATCTTCATTAGAATATCATCTTTAGACTAACTTCATTATCATGTCATAATTAGACTATCATCATCTAAATGTGAGAATTAATACTGTCCAAGTGACAGTAAATGTAATACAACTTATCTATACTGTTCAAGTGACACTAAATGTAATAGAAGTTACACATACTGTCCAAGTGACACTAAATTTATGGGGAGTTACCCATATCAATCATTAAATTAGGAGTTACCCATACTGTCAAGTGACATTAAATGTAATAGGAGTTACCCATACTGTCCAAGTGACACTAAATGTAATAGGATTTAGATATGTCCAAGTCATTAGAATATCATTTACACTAAATGTAATCATTACATAGACTGTTAGTGACATATCGTCATTAGGAGTTATCATATGTCCAAGTGACACTAAATGTAATAGACGTTACCACATACTGTCCAAGTAACACTAAATGTTAGAATCACTGTCCAAGTGACATAAATTAGACTGTCCAAGTGACATCATCATCTAAATGTGATAGAAGTTACACAATTACCGTAATAGGAGTTGCACATACTCCAAGTCCAAGTAATAGGAGACTGTCCAGTGACACTAAATGTAATACAACTAAATTATCTATACTGTTCTAAATGTAATAAAAGACAATTAAATGTAATTCACTGTCCAAGTGACACTAAATGTAATAGAAGTTACCCAAGTGACACTAACTGTTCAAGTGACACTAAATGCAATAGAGTTACACAATCCAATGTTAAATGCAATGTTACACATCCAAATACTAAATGTAATAGGATCATATCCAAGATACTAAATGTAATAGGAGTTACCCATACTGTCCAAGTATAATGTCCAAGACACTAAATGTAGGAGTTACCCATACTGTCCAAGTCTAAATGTAATAGGAGTTACTGTCCAAGTGACACTAAATGTAATAGAAGTTACACATACTGTCCAAGTTAAAGTGACCCACTAATATAATGTCCAAGTGACACTAAATGTAATAGAAGTTACACATACTGTCCAAGTGACACTAAATGTAATAGGAGTTACACATACTGTCCAAGTGACACTAAATATAATAGAACAACACAAACCAAGTATAATGTCCAAGTGACACTAAATGTAATAGGAGTTACACAAACTGTCCAAGTGACACTAAATGTAATAGGAGTTAACATACTGTCCAAGTGACACTAAAAATGTCCAAGTGACACTAAATGTAATAGGAGTAGGAGTTATACATACACGTCCAAAACATAAAACGACAAACTGTAAGAGGAATTACCCATACTGTCGTAGGGAGCAAATAGCTAAATCTTGCCCAAGGAAACATAAAACGAAACGTCTAAAGTAGATGTCGAACCGTGTACCTGTGGGTCCCACTGCAGTGCCTGCCACTCGGCTGTCTCTCATGGCTTTTCCAAAACAGTTATACCCATCTCTTCTCCCCCCCACCCCTCTTCCACCCTTCCCACCCCAACATTTTTTATAACTTAAAAAACACCACAGAAAAAATATTAAAAAAACAAGGGGAAAAAACAAAAAAACAAAAAGCGAAACAACACAAACTGAAAACCAAATACTAAATGAAGCATAAACAGAAAACACAAAAAAAACTAAAAAACACCAAAAATGCAGTTTTAAAAACACCCAAAACACCCAAAACTAAAACCAAAGACAAAAGACAGCACACAGGTCACATCAAGGGACTTGGGACTTGGGACTTGGGACTTGGGACTTGGGACTTGGGACTTGGGACTTGGGACTTGGGACTTTGGGACTGGGGACTTGACTTGGGACTTGGGGGACTTGGGACTTGGGACTTGGGACTTGGGACTTGGGACTTGGGACTTGGGACTAAGGACTAGGACTTGGGACTTGGGACTTGGGACTTGGGACTGGGACTTGGGACTTGGGACTTGGGACTTGGGACTTGGGACTTGGGACTTGGGACTTGGGACTTGGGACTTGGGACTTGGGACTTGGGACTTGGGACTTTGGGACTTGGGACTTGGGGGACTTGGGATTTGGGACTTGGGACTTGGGACTTGGGACTTGGGACTTGGGACTTGGGACTTGGGACTTGGGACTTGGAGGGACTTGGGACTTGGGACTTGGGACTTGGGACTTGGGACTTGGGACTTGGGACTTGGGACTTGGGACTTGGGACTTGGGACTTACTGCAGTTGGAGACCGTTGTCATCCAGCCACATGGAGGGATCAGCCAGTGTGTTGTTCATGCCATTGGTGCGACAGGCACAGGTGTTCCAGTCGTTGCCACAGGTAGTCCACGGCAAGGTGCTCTGCATGGAGGCAAACAGGAAGTAGATGGCGGTGGCTACCACGATGTTGTAGTAGATGGAGATCACACCAGACAGGCTGACCATGGTGTATCCCAGACCTGTGGAGATGGTAAGTTAGTGAGTACATCCATGCTCTCAATCAGAAGACACGTGTTGTAAGTTCTAGGTACCCTGATGGGGCCTCAATGTGTGACTGTCACATGACATAAATTCAAGTTACCCTGATATGGCCTCAATTTGTTACTGTCACATGACATAAATTCAAGTTACCTTGATTGGGCCTCAACTTCTTACTGTCACATGACGTAAATTCAAGTTATCCTGATTGGGCCTCGATTTGCTATTGTCATGTGACATAAATTCAAATTACCCTGATTGGGCCACAACTTCTTACTCTCACATGACATGAATTCAAGTTTCCCTAAATGGGACTCAACTTCTTACTGTCACATGAAGTGAATGAGTTTGTGGCGAATCATAGAGATAAAGTGAGATAGAAATAGATATATAGACAGATAGCTAGATAGATAGCTAGAGAGAGAGAGAGAGAGAGAGAGAGAGAGAGAGAGAGAGAGAGAGAGAGAGAGAGAGAGAGAGAGAGAGAGAGAGAGAGAGAGAGAGAGAGAGAGAGAGAGAGAGAGAGAGAGAGAGAGAGAGAGAGAGAGAGAGAGAGAGAGAGAGAGAGAGTTTTCAGACAGACAGACAAACAGACAGACAGACAGACAGACAGACAGATAGAGAGACTGAGAGTCAGACAGAGAGAAAGAGAAAGAGAGAGAGAGACAGACAGACAGAGAAGGTGCAAGATCTGGCTGTGCAGAAGACACTAGTCTCAGCAATCAACAGGAAACTTAATGTTGGATTGTTGTGTCTTTGAAGTTTTAAGAAAGTTTCAAGGTCAGAAAAAGCCAGGAAGTCAAGTTCCTAGACCCATAAAATGCTCATACTGAAACACACAAATAAACCATACCTATATACACAAAATTTACATATATATATACACAATATATCTATACCTATATACACAAAATGCCAAATACCAATCCACAAAAAAAACACATATGTTATAGATCAATATACCCATCTCTATACCACAAAAATACCCATACCTATACACAATATACTCCATTCTATATACACACACAATACCCATACCTATATACAAAATACTCATGTCCATACACACAAAATACCCATACCTATACACACAATAAACAATATCGAAAACAAACAAATAATTCACACCAATACACAAAAATACCCATACCAAACACACAAAATACCCATACCTACCCCCATCCCAAAATATCATAGGAATACACAAAAATACCCATACATATATCACACAAAATATCATCTCTATACACACAAAATACCCATGAATATACACCCAAAATACCCATACCTATACATACAAAATACCCATACCTATACACACAAAATACCCCTACCTTACACACAAAATACCCATACCTATATACACAAAATACTCATACCTATACACAAAATACTCATACCTATACACACAAAATATTCATACCTATACACACAAAATACCCATACCTATACACACAAATACTCATACCTATACACACAAAATACCCATACCTATTCACACAACATACCTATACATATACACAAATAACCCATACCATATACACAAATAACTCATACACACAAATAACTCATACACACAAATAACCCATACCAATACACACACACACACCCATACCAATACACAAAAATAACCCATACCCATCAATACAGATAACCCATTCCAATATACACAAATAACCCATACTAATACACACTAATAACCCATACCAATACAGACAAATAACCCAGTGCCCATACACACAAAATACCAATACCCATACACAAAATACCCATACCAAGACACACAAATAACAGACACTCATAGATAGAAAAATAATCCATAGACATACACAAAATATATTTATAACCAAACACACTAATAACCCATACTCATACACATCATACCCATACCAAAACACACAAATAACCCATACCCTTATCTATACACACAAATAACCCATACCCATACCTATACACACAAATAAAGAACCATACCCATACCCATACCTATACACACAAAGAACCCATACCCATACCCATACTCTATACACAAATAACCATACCCTTACCTATACACACAAATAACCCATACCCATACCTATACACAAAACAACCCATACCCATACAAAATAGCCCCTACCCATACAAAAACTAATAATAACCCAAATACCCATACCCACACACAAATAACCCATACCCATACACACAAATAACCAGGAACATACCCATACACACAAATAACCCATACCAATACACACAAATAACCCATACCCATACACACAAATAACCCATACCCATACCCACAAATAACCCATACCCATACACACAAATAACCCATACCCATACACACAAAAAACCCATGCCATAGACACAAATAACCCATACCCATACACACAAATAACCCATACCAATACACACAAATAACCCATACCCATACACACAAATAACCCATACCCATACACACAAATAACCCATACCCATACACACAAAATACCCATACCCATACACACAAATAACCCATACCTATACAATAAAATACACATACAAAATACACATATCCATACACACAAATAACCCATACCCATACACACAAATAATCCATACCCATACGCACAAATAACCCATACCCATACACACAAATAACCCATACCCATACACACAGATAACCCACACCCAAACACACAAATAACCCATATCCATACACACAAATAACCCATAATACACACAAATAACCCATACCCATACACACAAATAACCCATACCCATGGACACAAATAACCCATGCCCATACACACAAATAACCCATACCCATACACACAAATAACCCATACCCATACACACAAATAACCCATACCCATACACACAAATAACCCATACCCATACACACAAATAACCCATACCCATACACACAAATAACCCATACCCATACACACAAATAACCCATACGCATACACACAATTAACCCATACCCATACACACAAATAACCCATACCCATACACACAAATAACCCATACCCATACACACAAATAACCCATACCCATACACACAAATAACCCATATACCCATACACACAAATAACCCATACCCATACACAAATAACCCATACCTCACACAAATAACCCATACCCATACACACAAATAACCATACCCATACACACAAATAACCCATACCCATACACACAAAACCTCATAACACTCCCATACCCATACACACAAATAACCCATACCCATACACACAAATAACCCATACCCTCATAACCCATACTATACACAAATAACCCATACCCATACACACAAATAACCCATACCCATACACAAATAACCCATACTCATACAGACAAACAGCCAAGTGACCTTTAACGTACACACGGTGGAGTTTGCACGGGGGGGGGGGGGGTGTGGGGCTTGTTTTGGTCTTTGATCTCCGATGAAATTCAGGTGTTGATCCATCGACTCATTGGGCACAAACACAACTTTGGTTGAGAGCTCAATCTCTTAGCTCGTCCCACCAATGAGTCTCCCCACCCTCCCTCTCCTCCATAAATTATACAAACCAACAAGGTTACCATGCTTAAGTCAGTACCCATGCCAATAGAACAATCTAAGTTGACAGTCCTATTGGACACCCCTCCCCCACTCGATCTCTTTCTCTACAAACACAAACACACACACACACACACACACACACATATATATATATACACACATTTTACACATGTCCACGCAAGCTTATGCACATACACATATTACACATATACACACATATATTACACATGCCCACACAAACCCCACCAACCCACCCACACACACACACATACATGTCTCTATACCACACACACAAACACACACACACACACATACACACATACACACACATACACACATACACATACACACAGGCCGAAACTTTCGTTCTCCTCTTTGTGGATTGTTAGTTAACCTTTCACCCCATCACGCCAGTCTGTCAAAATGTGACCTCATAAAAGACTGAGTTAAAGGCTGCGTTCTACATAACGAATCGCTAAATCAATTCACTGGTAAGGACAGGCCAGGCCTCCCCAATGTCCTGCTTACTGGAAGGGGAATTATTTGCTCAAAGTCGCCATGAAGATATAGGGATTTCCATTTTATATAGTATCAGTCATTTTGTAAAGGGGTTCCAATATATGTCATCCTTTAGAGAAAGGTTTATAGTTGTTTAAGTTTTACGCTCCATGAAATAGGAATTACCTGTGTTGTCGATAGTGAGCAATAAGGTCAATTTTCTTATTAAACACGCTCAATGCTCGGGAATCACCCGTGTTGTCGAAGTGACCAATAGGGTAACAAAATTGTTTACCCGAAATCAGCTATCATTTGGGCTAGCCAAACCCGTCTAGTTACTTTACTAGCATTATTACCATCGTCCTCTCGTCACCACAGCAACTGCCCTAAGATTTTCTCTCTTTGTTTCATTTCTTTTTTTTTCAAACTACCATTATCCACGCGGTGATCTCCCAGGATGACTATTAAATGAGTGATGAAATATAGTAAGGAGGGGATTTGTCTGGTGATTCGTTTGTTTTTTTCTTTTTTTTTCCTTCTTTTATTGAATTCGACATTTCCATCAGAATCACCGATGTCAGGGTGAAAACAAAAACAGAAAACATTCAAAGAATATAGGTGAAAATGAAATAAAAGGAGCAAAATCCTCGGGACAGTAACATCCGATAACAACCATCACAGAATGATAGGGGAATAAACGACCTAACTCCACCTAACTCCACCTAATTACCCCCCTCACCCCCACCCACCTTTCCACGGCCAACCATTATTTTTTAAACAAAGAAGAGGTCTGATACATAAAGAGTTTGATTCTGGTTGTTGCATGGATTCCATGTTTCCTCTTTGATAAATAATGTGTTCGCTTTACAGTTTACCAAACATGGAAACAATGCATGTATGTGATCATCTCCAGAGTAAACAAAAGAATAAACAGCAAAATGGAAAGTAGAGATTGTGAAATGTGAAATGACAGAAGAAAATGAGAAAAACTTTCTAGCAGTGTGTCTGGCCTAGAGGGAAGCTCAATTTCAGGACTTGGGATCATGAGGTCCTTTGATCAGATCTATCGACAAAAATCAGTTGCGGATATGCGTCAAATCTTCTTCATCTTCTTCTTCCTTCTTCTTCTTCAGAATTCTTCTTCTTGGGTACACTTCTTCTTCTTCAACAACAGTTTAGAGGGAATAGAAACCTGCGACTTCTTCTTCTTCCTTCTTCTTCTTCTTCTTCTTTGGTTGAGTTGTTTTTCTAGGAAGGAATGAACCACTTCTTCCTCTTCGAACGAACGAACGAACGAATGAATGAAATTACGAAATATAACATCCGGACGGACGGACCCTGGACCAACGGACGAACGAACGAACGCAAACGAACAAAAGGATGATTCAAAGATTAGAACGAATCTAGATCTAGATTTCTAGAACGAATGAACGAACCAACCAACGAACCAACGAACCAACGAACCAACGAACCAACGAACCAACGAACCAACTAAACCAACCAACGTTGAACTAACGAACGCTCGAATTTCCGACTCAACAAAATGAAGCAATGAACGAACGAACGAACGAACGAACGGGTTTAACGAACAAATGAATGAATGGAATGAATGAATGAATAAATGAATAAATGAATGAATGAATGAATGAACTGATTGATTGGATGAGATAAATGAATGAATGAATGAATGAATGAATGAATGAATGAATGAACGAACGAATGAATGAATGAATGAAATGAATGAATGAATGAATGAATGAATGAATGAATGAATGAATGAACGAATGAATGAATGAATGAACGAATGAATGAATGAATGAACAAATGAATGAATGAATGAATGAATGAATGAATGAATGAATGAATGAATGAACGAACGAACGAATGAATGAATGAATGAACGAATGAATGAATGAATGAATGAACGAATGAATGAATGAATGAATGAATGAATGAATGAATGAATGAATGAATGAATGAATGAATGAATGAATGAACGAATGAATGAATGAATGAATGAATGAATGAATGGAATGAATGAATGAATGAATGAATGAATGAATGAATGAATGAGTGAATGAATGAATGAATGAATGAATGAATGAATGAATGAATGAATGAATGAATGAATGAATGAATAAATAAATGAATGAATGAATGAATGAATGAATGAATGAATGAATGAATGAATGAATGAATGAATGAATGAATAAATGAATGAATGAATGAATGAATGAACGGAATGAATGAATGAATGAATGAATGAACGAATGAATGAATAAACGAATGAATGAAACGAATGAATGAACGAATGAATGCGAATAAATGAATGAATGAATGAATTGAATGAATGAATGAAAAATGAATGAATGAATGAATGAATGAATGAATGAATGAATGAATGAATGAATGAATGAATGAATGAATGAATGAATGAATGAACGAATGAATGAATGGACAAATGAAATGAATGAATGAATGAATGAATGAATGAATGAATGAATGAACGAATGGATAAATAATGAATCAATGAATGAATGAATGAATGAATAAATGAATGAATGAATGAACGAATAAATGAATGAATGAATGAATGAATGAATGAATGAATGAATGAATGAATGAATGAATGAATGAATGAATGAATGAATGAATCAATGAATGAATGAACGAATGAATGAATGAATGAATGAATGAACGAATAAATATGAAGGAATGGATGAATGAAAGAACAACTCAATGAATGAATGGAATAATAAAGATGAATTAATGAAAATGTCAAGATTTTATTTGATTTTGCCCACATCTACAGCTCAGACAATCTCGGGGCTTGTTGGTAGGCGTATAATCTTGCCGGAATGACCTGTAAATAGCTAGAGGGAACGACATCATGCATAGCGTATTGTGATATGTGCATGGGACCTCCTTTCTTATGGTGCCATTACAGCAGTGTCAAAAATAACAGAAAGTCTCGTCGTACTGAACCAGTAGCATACAGCGTGGAAGCCATATGTGATCAGTAATATTTTGACATCTACGTACGCCGTCTTGTTTTCTATTAAGTATTCCTTGTATTTGTGTTTTTGATATTGTAGGCACCACTTGATTAAATGTGTGTGTGTGTAGGGTGGGCGTGGTAGAGGGGTATCTTTGAACAAAGAATAAATCCTATAATGTGATGGGTCCAATATTGGCAAATTGTCCACACACACAAAAATATTCCTTCTCCTTTTAGGCCTTTGTGACATTTTTGGGATCACTTCGTGAAGTAAATATGTGTGTGTGTGTGTATATGTGTGTGTATGTATGTGTGTGTGTGTGTATGAGTTGGGATGGGGGTGGCGTACCATTAAATAAAGGGTTGATCTCCCAGATTGTGATGCACATGTAAGGTTGGCAAACGGTCAGAAAGGATAATATTCTTTCTCCTTTTGGACACTTTGGATATTTTGGGACTATTTCGTGAAGTCTGTGTCTGTGTCTGTGTCTGTGTGTGTGTGTGTGTGTGTGTGTAGGGGGGGAGGTGGGAGTGGTGGGAAGGGAATTAGATGGCTCACCTTTGAACAAAGGGGTTTGATCTCCCCAGATGGTGATCGGTCCAAGGCTGGCAAACTGCCCAAAGGATCTCCAGACAGAAGAGGGAATCCCCATGAGACACCAGGCTGACAGCGTAAGGGATGAGGAAAGCACCTGCAGAAGGTAACACAGACAAGGCATTACTTTATATCCAAATACATATTATTATGCTCTTATGGTAGGGAACAAAGAGGACGAGAGAAAGGAGAACAAGGGAGGAGAGGGAAATGAGGGAGAAGAAGAAGGGAGACAGGGGGGAGGGGGAGGGACGAAGAGTGAAGTGAAAA
>JAXRKP010001801.1:62500-65000 GCA_037039925.1 Doris montereyensis
CTGATAGACTGATAGATGTATTGATTAGACTGGATAGACTGATAGAGGTATTGATTAGACTGATAGACTGATAGATGTATTGATTAGACTGATAGACTGATAGATGGACGTATTGATTAGACTGATAGACTGATAGATGTATTGATTAGACTGATAGACTGATAGATGTATTGATTAGACTAGACTGATAGATGTATTGATTAGACTGATAGACTGATAGATGTATTGATTGAACTGATAGACTGATAGATGTATTGATTAGACTGATAGACTGATAGATGTATTGATTAGACAAACTGATAGATGTATTGATTAGACTGATAGACTAATAGTGTATTGATTAGACTGATAGACTGATGTATTGATTAGACTGATAGACTGATAGATGGACGTATTGATTAGACTGAGACTGATAGATGTATTGATTCAACTGATAGACTGATAGGTGTATTGATTAGACTGATATATGTATTGATTAGACTGATAGGTGTATTGATTGAACTGATAGACTGTATGTATTGATTAGACTGATAGGTGTATTGATCAAACTGATAGATGTATTGATTAGACTGATAGGTGTATTGATTAGACTGATAGATGTATTGATTAGACTGATAGGTGTATTGATTAGACTGATAGATGTATTGATTAGACTGATAGGTGTATTGATTAGACTGATAGATGTATTGATTAGACTGATAGGTGTATTGATTAGACTGATAGATGTATTGATTAAACTGATAGATGTATTGATTAGACTGATAGGTGTATTGATTAGACTGATAGATGTATTGATTAGACTGATATATGTATTGATTGGACTGATATATATTGATTAGATGATATATATTGATTAGACTGATAGATGTATTGATTAGACTGATATATGTATTGATTAGACTGATAGGTGTATTGATTAGACTGATAGATGTATTGATATGTATTGATTAGACTGATAGATGTATTGATTAGACTGATATATGTATTGATTAGACTGATATATGTATTGATTAGACTGATATATGTATTGATTAGACTGATAGATGTATTGATTAGACTGATATATGTATTGATTAGACTGATAAATGTATTGATTACACTGATAGATGTATTGATTAGACTGATTAGACTGTCCAATTGATTAGACTGATCAATGTATTGATTAGACTGATAAATGTATTGATTGACTGATAGGTGTATTGATTAGACTGATAGATGTATTGGTTAGACTGATATATGTATCGATTAGACTGATAGATGTATTGATTAGACTGATAGATGTATTGATTAGACTGATAGATGTATTGATTACACTGATAAATGTATTGATTAGACTGATAGGTGTATTGATCAGACTGATAGATGTATTGATTAGACTGATAGATGTATTGATTAGATTGATAGGGTGTATTGATTGAACTGATAGACTGATAGGTGTATTGATTAGACTGATAGATGTATTGATTAGACTGAAAGATGTACTGATTAGACTGATAGATGTATTGGTTGAACTGATAGACTGATAGATGTATTGATTAGACTGATAGACTGATAGAGGTATTGATTAGACAACTGATAGATGGACGTATTGATTAGACTGATAGACTGATAGATGTATTGATTGAACTGATAGACTGATAGGTGTATTGATTAGACTGATATATGTATTGATTAGACTGATAGGTGTATTGATTGAACTGATAGACTGGTAGATGTATTGATTAGACTGATAGGTGTATTGATCAAACTGATAGAGGTGTATTGATTAGACTGATAGGTGTATTGATTAGACTGATAGATGTACTGATTAGACTGATAGGTGTATTGATTAGACTGATGATGTATTGATTAGACTATAGGTGTATTGATTAGACTGATAGATGTATTGATTAGACTGATAGGTGTATTGATTAGACTGATAGATGTATTGATCAAACTGATAGATGTATTGATTAGACTGATGGTGTATTGATTAGACTGATAGATGTATTGATTAGACTGATATATGTATTGATTAGACTGATATATGTATTGATTAGACTGATATATGTATTGATTAGACTGATAATGTATTGATTAGACTGATATATGTATTGATTAGACTGATAGATGTATTGATTAGACTGATAGGTGTATTGATTAGACTGATAGATGTATTGATTAGACTGATAGATGTATTGATTAGACTGATATATGTATTGATTAGACTGATAGATGTATTGATTAGACTGATAGATGTATTGATTAGACTGATAGATGTATTGATTAGACTGATAGATGTATTGATTAGACTGATAGATGTATTGATTAGACTGATAGATGTATTGATTACACTGATAGATGTATTGATTAGACTGATAGATGTATTGATCAGACTGATAGATGTATTGATTAGACTGATAGATGTATTGATTAGACTGATAGATGTATTGATTAGACTGATAGATGTATTGAGGAAATCCTTACCGCCCCCATTTCTGTAGACCAGGTGGGGAAATCT
>JAXRKP010001801.1:72500-91832 GCA_037039925.1 Doris montereyensis
TTTTGGTATTTGGATTTTGTAGTTTAGGTTTTGTTATTTGGATTTTGTTGTTTAGGTTTTGTTATTTGGGTTTTGTTATTTGGGGTTTTATTATTTGGGTTTTTGTTATTTGGGTTTTGTTGTCTTGGTTTTGATATTTGGGTTTTGTTATTTGGGTTTTGTTGTCTTGGTTTTGTTATTTGGGTTTTGTTATTTGGGTTTTTGTTATTTGGGTTTTGTTATTTGGGTTTTGTTGTCTGGTTTTGTTATTTGGGTTTTGTTGTCTAGGTTTTGTTGTCTTGGTTTTGTTATTTTGGTTTTGTTGTCTGGGTTTTTGTTATTTGGGTTTTGTTATTTGGGTTTTGATGTCTGGGTTTTGTTGTCTGGGTTTTGTTGTCTGGGTTTTGTTATTTTTGTTTGGTTATTGGGTTTTGTTGTTTGGTTTTGTTATTTCGGTTTTGTTATTTGGGTTTTGTTGTTTACATTTTGTTATTTGGGTTTTGTTATTTGGGTTTTGATGTCTGGGTTTTGTTGTCGAGTTTTGTTGTCTGGGTTTGTTGTCTGGGTTTTGTTATTTTTGTTTTATTAATTGGGTTTTGTTGTTTGGTTTTGTTATTTGGGTTTTATTATTTGGGTTTGTTGTCTTGGTTTTTGTTATTTGGATTTTGTTATTTGGGTTTTGTTGTCTGGGTTTTGTTATTTGGGTTTTGTTATTTGGGTTTTGTTGTCTGGGTTTTGTTATTTTGGGTTTTGTTGTCTTGGTTTTGTTATTTGGATTTTGTTATTTGGGTTTTTGTTGTCTGGGTTTTGTTGTTTGGGTTTTGTTGTCTGGGTTTTGTTATTGGCTTTGTTGTCTGGGTTTTTGTTATTTGGTTTTTTGTTATTTGGGTTTTTGTTGTTTGGGTTTTGTTATTTGGATTTTGTTATTTGGGTTTTGTTGTTTGGGTTTTGTTGTCTGGGTTTTGTTATTGGGCTTTGTTGTCTGGGTTTTGTTATTTGGTTTTTGTTATTTGGGTTTTGTTGTTTAGGTTTTGTTATTGGGCTTTGTTGTCTGGGTTTTGTTATTTAGGTTTTGTTATTTAGGTTTTGTTATTTGGATTTTGTTGTTTAGGTTTTGTTATTTGGGTTTTGTTGTTTTGGGTTTGTTTTTGGGTTTTGTTATTTGGATTTTGTTGTTTGGGTTTTGTTGTCTGGGTTTTTGTTATTTGGATTTTGTTGTTTAGGTTTTGTTATTTGGGTTTTGTTGTTTGGGTTTTGTTGTCTGGATTTTGTTATTTGGGTTTTGTTGTCTGGGTTTTGTTATTTGGGTTTTGTTGTCTGGGTTTTGTTATTTAGATTTTGTTGTTTAGGTTTTGTTATTGGGTTTTTTTGTTGTCTGGGTTTTGTTATTTGGATTTTGTTGTTTAGGTTTTGTTATTTGGGTTTTGTTATTTGAGTTTTGTTGTCTGGGTTTTGTTATTTGGGTTTTGTTATTTGGGTTTTGTTATTTGGATTTTGTTGTTTAGGTTTTGTTATTTGGGTTTTGTTGTCTGGGTTTTGTTATTTGGATTTTGTTGTTTAGGTTTTGTTATTTGGGTTTTGTTATTTGGGTTTGTTGTCTGGTTTTGTTATTTGGGTTTTGTTGTCTAGGTTTTGTTGTCTGGGTTTTGTTATTTTGGTTTTGTTGTCTGGGTTTTTGTTATTTGGGTTTTGTTGTTGAGGTTTTTGTTATTTGGGTTTTGTTGTCTGGGTTTTGTTATTTGGGTTTTTGTTATTTGGGTTTTGATGTCTGGGTTTTGTTGTCCGGGTTTTGTTATTGGGTTTTGTTGTCTGGGTTTTGTTATTTGGGTTTTGTTGTCTGGTTTTTTGTTATTTGGATTTTGTTGTTTAGGTTTTGTTATTTGGGTTTTGTTGTCTGGGTTTTGTTATTTGGATTTTGTTGTTTAGGTTTTGTTATTTGGGTTTTGTTATTTGGGTTTTGTTGTCTGGGTTTTGTTATTTGGGTTTTGTTATTTGGGTTTTGTTATTTGGGTTTTTGTTGTCTGGGTTTTGGTATTTGGATTTTGTTGTTTAGGTTTTTGTTATTTGGATTTTGTTGTTTAGGTTTTTGTTATTTGGGTTTTGTTATTTGGGTTTTATTATTTGGGTTTTGTTATTTGGGTTTTGTTGTCTTGGTTTTTGATATTTGGGTTTTGTTATTTGGGTTTTGTTGTCTTGGTTTTGTTATTTGGGTTTTGTTATTTGGGTTTTGTTATTTGGGTTTTGTTATTTGGGTTTTGTTGTCTGGTTTTGTTATTTGGGTTTTGTTGTCTAGGTTTTGTTGTCTTGGTTTTGTTATTTTGGTTTTGTTGTCTGGGTTTTTGTTATTTGGGTTTTGTTATTTGGTTTTTGATGTCTGGGTTTTGTTGTCTGGGTTTTGTTGTCTGGGTTTTTGTTATTTTTGTTTGGTTATTGGGTTTTGTTGTTTGGTTTTGTTATTTGGGTTTTGTTATTTGGGTTTTGTTGTTTACGTTTTTGTTATTTGGGTTTTGTTATTTGGTTTTTGTCTGGGTTTTGTTGGAGTTTTGTTGTCTGGGTTTTTTTGTTATTTGTGGTTTTTGTTTTATTTGGGTTTTGTTGTTTGGGTTTTTGGGTTTTATTATTTGGGTTTTTTGTTGTCTTGGTTTTGTTATTTGGATTTTGTTATTTGGGTTTTGTTGTCTGGGTTTTGTTATTTGGGTTTTGTTATTTGGGTTTTGTTGTCTGGGTTTTGTTATTTTGGGTTTTGTTGTCTTGGTTTTGTTATTTGGATTTTGTTATTTGGGTTTTGTTGTCTGGGTTTTGTTATTTGGGTTTTTTGTTATTTGGGTTTGTTGTCTGGGTTTTGTTGTTTGGGTTTTGTTGTCTGGGTTTTGTTATTTGGGTTTGTTATTTGGGTTTTGTTATTTGGGTTTTGTTGTCTTGGTTTTGATATTTGGGTTTTGTTATTTGGGTTTTGTTGTCTTGGTTTTGATATTTGGGTTTTGTTATTTGGGTTTTGTTATCTTGGTTTTGTTATTTAGGTTCTGTTATTTGTGTTCTGTTGTCTGGTTTTGTTATTTGGGTTTTTGTTATTTTGGTTTTGTTGTCTGGTTTTTGTTATTTTGGTTTTGTTGTTTAGGTTTTGTTGTTTGGGTTTTGTTATTTGGGTTTTGTTGTCTAGGTTTTGTTGTTTGGGGTTTTGTTATTTTGGTTTTGTTATTTGGGTTTTGTTATTTGGGTTTTGTTGTTTAGGTTTTTGTTATTTGGGTTTTGTTATTTGGGTTTTGTTATTTGGTTTTGTTGTTTAGGTTTTTGTTATTTGAGTTATGTTATTTGGGTTTTGTTATTTGGGTTTTGTTGTCGAGTTTTGTTGTCTGGGTTTTGTTGTCTGGGTTTTGTTGTTTGGTTTTGTTATTTGGGTTTTGTTATTTGGGTTTTGTTATTTGGGTTTTGTTATTTGGGTTTTTGTTTCTTTCGGTTTTGTTATTTGGGTTTTGTTATTTGGGTTTTGTTATTTGGGTATTGTTATTTGGGTTTTGTTATTTGGGTTTTGTTATTTGGGTGTTGTTGTTTTGTTTTGTTTAGTGTGGGTTTTGTTTTGTTACGCGCGTTTGTGTGTTTTTGTTGTTACTTTTTGTTGATTTTTGAAGTGTGGGGAGGGGGGGGGTGGGTATGTAAATTGAATTGATTTGAATTGATTTGAATTGAATTGATTTGATTCGATTTGATTTGATTTGATTTCATTTGACTGGATTTGATTGGATTTGATTTGATTTGATTTGAATTGATTTGAATTGATTTGAATTGATTTGATTTGATTTGATTTGATTTGATTTAGTTTTGGTTCTAACCGCATCCACAAGATAAAGATAAAGATGAAAGATCAATAAAAAGATAAAGACAAAGATAAAGTTAAAGATAAAAATAAAGATCAGAGATATAGATGTAGATAAAAGTAAAAGATAAAGATAAAGATAAAGATAAAGGTAAAATATACAGATCAAATATAGATAGAGATAAAGATAAAGATAAAGATAAAGATTCAGATAAAGATAAAGATATAGATGAAGATGAAGATAAAGGTAAAATATAAAGATAAAGATAAAGATTAAGATGAAGATAAAGATAAAGGTAAAAGATAAAGATAAAGATAAATATAAAGGTAAAAGTTCAAGATAACGATAAAGACAAGATAAAGTTAAAGATAAAAATAAAGATGAAGATTTAGATGTAGATCAAAGTAAAAGTCAAAGATAAAAATAAAGATAAAGATGCAAGTAAAATATAAAGATAAAGATAAGGATAAAGATAAGGGTAAAAAAGATAAACATAAATATAAAGATAACGATAACGATAAAGATAAAGATAAAGGGAAAGGTAAAAGATTAAGATAAAGGTAAAGGTAAAAGATAAAGATAAAGATAAAGAGAAAGGTAAAGTTAAAGATAAAGATAAAGATAATGATATAGATGTAGATCAAGGTAAAAATTAAAGATAAAGATAAATATAAAGATAAAGATAAAACATAAAGATAAAGATAAAGATACATATAAAGATAAAGATAAAGATAAAGGTAAACGATTAAGATAAAGATAAAGGTAAACGATTAAGATAAAAAGAAAGATAAAGATAAAGATAAAGATAAAGGTAAAAGTTTAAGATAAAGACAAAAGTAAAAGGTAACGCTAAAGATGGATTCATAGTCCGTATATTCGTACATGTGCAGGCTCACCAACTCTACATCATTTATCCCCAAGCAGGCAATTCAATTCAAAGTCCTTCTCAGCTCTCCGGGGGATCATACAGGACACAAGCCTGTTAGGCTGTCCACACTAGCACTCTGACAAGATCTTTCTCTACCTATATCTGGGTACTCTTTCACAACAGTGTCAAGCGATGGAAGTAGAGTGAATCACCTTTCATGAGAGTAAAACGTTGTGAAATGAACCCACCTAGTGCCAGAAGGACAATTTGAATCAGTGTCGTCGTGATCACAATCTTACACTACGGTTCAGCTAAATCGCCTTCTGGGGATGGGGGGGTATTATGTCATTGTCAAATACGTGGTTCTGTCAGTGGATATGACACTCATTCAATAAATCTATGGTAAAGTAGTATTCACATCAATGTTTACTTACAGCGAGGGTTTACTTAATTTTATACACAGGTAGCTCTACGTTATCTTTTGGATCTAATCGTAACCCAGTTGGATCGTCGGAACAAAACACGTAGACAAAGACACGTTATCGGGAACATAGAACAAAACACGTAGACAAAGACACATTATCGGGAATACAGACCGGAATATGTAGACAAAGCCACATTATCGGGAACATAGCACAAAACACGTAGACAAAGACACATTATCAAAGACATGGAACATAGAACAAAACACGTAGACAAAGACACATTATCGGAACATAGAACAAAACACGTAGACAAAGACATGTTATCGGGAACTTAGAACAAAAGATGTAGACAAAGACACATTTTCGGGAACATAGAACAAAAGATGTAGACAAAGACACATTATCGGGAATACAGACCGGAATATGTAGAGAAAGACACGTTATCGGGAATACAGACCAGAATATGTAGACAAAGACACGTTATCGGGAATACAGACCGGAATATGTAGACAAAGACACGTTATCGGGAACATAGAACAAAAAAGACGTAGACAAAGACACGTTATCGGGAATACAGACCGGAATATGTAGACAAAGACACTTTATCGAGAATACAGACCGGAATATGTAGACAAAGACACGTTATCGTGAACATAGAACGAAAGACGTAGACAAAGACACGTTATCGGGAACATAGAACAAAAGATATAGACAAAGACACATTATCGGGAATACAGACCGGAATACGTAGACAAAGACACATTATCGGGAACATAGAACAAAACACGTAGACAAAGACACATTATCGGGAACATAGAATAAAACACGTAGACAAAGACACGTTATCGGGAACATAGAACAAAAGATGTAGACAAAGACACTTTATTGCGAATACAGACCGGAATATTATGTAGACAAAGACACATTATCGGGAATACAGACCGGAATATGTAGACAAAGACACATTATCGGGAACAGAGAACAAAAGATGTAGACAAAGACACGTTATCGGGAATACAGATCGGAATATGTAGACAAAGACACATTATCGGGAATACAGACCGGAATACGTAGACAAAGACACGTTATCGGGAATACAGACCGGAATATGTAGACAAAGACACGTTATCGGGAATACAGACCGGAATATCTAGACAAAGACACGTTATCGGGAATAGAGACCGGAATATGTAGACAAAGACACAGTATCGGGAATACAGACCGGAATACGTAGACAAAGACACGTTATCGGGAATAGAGACAGGAATATGTAGACAAAGACACGTTATGGGGAATAGAGACCGGCATATGTAGACAAAGACACGTTATCGGGAATACAGACCGGAATACGTAGACAAAGACACGTTATCGGGAATAGAGACCGGAATACGTAGACAAAGACACGTTATCGGGAATAGAGACCGGAATATGTAGACAAAGACACGTTATCGGAACATAGAACAAAAGAAGTAGACAAAGACACATTATCGGGAATACAGACCGGAATATGTAGACAAAGACACGTTATCGGGAATACAGACCGGAATACGTAGACAAAGACACATTATCGGGAATACAGACCGGAATATGTAGACAAACACACATTATCGGGAATACAGACCTGAATATGTAGACAAAGACACATTATCGGAATACAGACCGGAATATGAATACAGAAAAAGACAAAGCACGTTATCGGGAATACAGACCAGAATATGTAGACAAAGACACATTATCGGGAACATAGAACCGGAATACGTAGACAAAGACACATTATCGAATACAGACCGGAATACGTAGACAAAGACACGTTATCGGGAATACAGACCGGAATATGTAGACAAAGACACGTTATCGGGAATACGGACCGGAATATGTAGACAAAGACACGTTATCGGGAATACAGACCGGAATATGTAGACAAAGACACATTATCGGGAATGCAGACCGGAATATGTATACAAAGACACATTATCGGGAACATAGAACAAAAGACGTAGACAAAGACACGTTATCGGGAATACAGACCGGAATATGTAGACTAAGACACGTTATCGGGAATACGGACCGGAATACGTAGACAAAGACACGTTATCGGAATACAGACAGGAACATGTAGACAAAGACACATTATCGGGAATGCAGACCGGAATATGTAGACAAAGACACATTATCGGGAACATAGAACAAAAGACGTAGACAAAGACACGTTATCGGGAATACAGAACGGAATACGTAGACAAAGACACGTTATCGGGAATACAGAACGGAATACGTAGACAAAGACACGTTATCGGGAATACAGAACGGAATACGTAGACAAAGACACGTTATCGGGAATACAGAACGGAATACGTACAAAGAACGTTATCGGGAATACAGAACGGAATACGTAGACAAAGACACGTTATCGGTAGACAAAGACGAACGGAATATGTAGACAAAGACGCGTTATCGGGTACAGACTGGAATACGTAGACAAAGACAAGTAGACAAAGACACGTTATTGGGAATACAGAACGGAATACGTAGACAAAGACACGTTATCGGGAAATACAGAACGGAATATGTAGACAAAGACACGTTATCGGGAATACGAACGGAATATGTAGACAAAGACACGTTATCGGGAATACGTAGACAAAGACACGTTATCGGGAATACAGACCGGAATATGTAGACAAAGACACGTTATCGGATACGTAGACAAAGAATCGACAAAGACACCGGGAAATATGTAGACAAAGACACGTTATCGGGAATACAGACCGGAATACGTAGACAAAGACAAGTTATTGGGAATATAGGGATGTAGACAAAGACACGTTATCGGGGACACAGAACAAAAGACGTAGACAAAGACACGTTATCGGAGACACAGAACAAAAGACGTAGACAAAGACAGTTATCGGAGACACAGAACAAAAAGATAGACAGACCACGTTATTGGAGAAGAAAAAAGACGTAGACAAAGACACGTTATCGGGAATACAGACCGGAATATGTAGACAAAGAACACGTTATCGGAGACACAGAACAAAAAGACGTAGACAAAGACACGTTATCGGAGACACAGAACAAAAGACGTAGACAAAGACAGTTATCGGTAGACAAAAGACGTAGACAAAGACACGTTATCGGGAATACAGACCGTAGACAAAGAATATGTAGACAAAAGACACGTTATTGGGAACATAAACAAAAGACGTAGACAAAGACACGTTATCGGGGACACCGAACAAAAGACGTAGACAAAAACACGTTATCGGGGACACAGGACAAAAGACGTAGACAAAGACACATTGTCGGGAACATAGAATAAAAGACGTAGAAAAAGACACGTTATCGGGAAGACAGACCGAATACGTAGACAAAGACACGTTATCGGGGACATAGAACAAAAGAGGTAGGCAAAGACACGTTATCGGCAATACAGACTGGAATATGTAGACAAAGACACGTTATAGGGAATACAGACTGGAATATGTAGACAAAGACACATTATCGGGAATACAGACCGGAATATGTAGACAAAGACACATTAGACCGGGAATGCAGACCGGAATATGTAGACAAAGACACATTAGCGGGAACATAGAACAAAAGACGTAGACAAAGACACGTTATCGGGAATACAGACCGGAATATAGACAGAGACACATTATCGGGAATGCAGACCGAATATGTAGACAAAGACACGTTAGCGGGAATACAGACCGGAATATGTAGACAAAGACACATTATCGGTAATACAGACCGGAATATGTAGACAAAGACACATTATAGGGAATACAGACTGGAATATGTAGACAAAGACACATTATCGGGAACATAGAAACAAAAGACGTAGACAAAGACACGTTATCGGGAATACAGACCGGAATATGTAGACAAAGACACGTTATCGGGAATACAGACCGGAATATGTAGACAAAGACACATTATCGGGAATACAGACCGGAATACGTAGACAAAGACACGTTATCGGGAATACAGACCGGGAATACCGTAGACAAAGACACGTTATCGGGAATACAGACCGGAATACGTAGACAAAGACACGTTATCGGGAATATACAGACCGGAATACGTAGACAAAGACACGTTATCGGGAATACAGACCGGAATATGTAACAGACACGTTATCGGGAACATAGAACAAAATCGGGACGTGAAGACAAAGACACGTTATCGGGAACAGACAAAGAACAATCGGGAAGACGTAGACAAAGACACGTTATCTGGAATATGACAAAGAACATTATTGGGAAAAGACGTAGTAGACAAAAGACGGGAAAAAGACACGTTATCGGGGACACAGAACAGAACAAAAGACGTAGACAAAGACACGTTATCGGGAACACAGAACAAAGAAGACGTAGACAAAGACACGCTATCGGGAACATAGAACAAAAGACGTGGGGACACAGACCGGAATATGTAAAGAACGTTATCGGGGACACGGAACAAAAGACGTAGACAAAGACACGTTATCGGAGACACAGACCAAAAAGACGTAGACAAAGACACGTTATCGGGGACAGAACAGGTAGACGGAATACGTAGAAAAAGACACGTTATCGGGAATACAGAACAAAAGACGTAGACAAAGACACATTATCGGGGACACAGAACAAAAGATGTAGACAAAGACATTATTGGGAATACATAGAACAAAATATGTAGAAAAAGACACGTTATCGGGAATACAGACCGGAATACGTAGACAAAGACACGTTATCGGGGACACAGAACAAAAGACGTTGACAAAGTCACGTTATCGGGGACACAGAACAAAAGAGGTAGACAAAGACACGTTATCGGGGACATAGAACAAAAGAGGTAGACAAAGACACGTTATCGGGGACATAGAATACCGGGGAAAAAGAGGTAGACAAAGACACGTTATCGGGGACACAGAACGTAGAAAAGACGTAGACAAAGACACGTTATCGGGGACACAGAATAGAAGACTTAGACAAAGACACGTTATCTGGGGAAACAGAATAGAAGACTTAGACAAAGACACGTTATCGGGGATACAGAATAGAAGACATAGACAAAGACACGTTATCGGGGACACAGAACAAAAGACGTAGACAAAGACACGTTAGACACGTAGACAAAGACACGTTATCGGGGACACAGAACAAAAAGACGTAGACAAAGACACGTTATCGGGGACACAGAACAAAAGACGTAGACAAAGACACGTTATCGGGGACACAGAACAAAAGACGTAGACAAAGACACGTTATCGGGGACACAGAACAAAAGACGTAGACAAAGACACGTTATCGGGGACACAGAACAAATAGAGATAGACAATGACACGTTATCGGGGACACAGAACAAATAGAGGTAGACAAAGACACGTTATCGGAGACACAGAATAGAAGACATAGACAAAGACACGTTATCGGAGATACAGAATAGAAGACGTAGACAAAGACACGTTATCGGGGATACAGAATAGAAGACATAGACAAAGACACGTTATCGGAGACACAGAATAGAAGACATAGACAAAGACACGTTATCTGGGACACAGAATAGAAGACATAGACAAAGACACGTTATCTGGGACACAGAATAGAAGACATAGACAAAGACACGTTATCTGGGACACAGAACAAAAGATGTAGACAAAGACACATTATCTGGGAAACACAGAACAAAAGACATAGAATAGAAGACAAAGACACATTATCGGAAACACAGAACAAAAGATCGGGGACACAGTAGACAAAGACACGTTATCGGAAACACAGAACAAAAGACGTAGACAAAGACACATTATCGGAAACACAGAACAAAATGTAGAGGTAGACAAAGACACATTATCGGAAACACAGAACAAAAGAGGTAGACAAAGACACGTTATCGGAAACACAGAACAAAAGACGTAGACAAAGACACTTTATCGGAAACACAGAACAAAAGACGTAGATAAAGACACGTTATCGTAAACACAGAACAAAAGACGTAGACAAAGACACGTTATCTGGGTAAAACACAGAACAAAGACGTAGACAAAGACACGTTATCGTAAACACAGAACAAAAGACGTAGACAAAGACACGTTATCGGAAACACAGAACAAAAGATGTAGACAAAGACACGTTATCGTAAACACAGAACAAAAAGACGTAGACAAAGACACGTTATCGTAAACACAGAACAAAAGACGTAGACAAAGACACGTTATCGGAAACACAGAACAAAAGATGTAGACATAGACACGTTATCGTAAACACAGAACAAAAGACGTAGACAAAGACACTTTATCGGAAACACAGAACAAAAGACGTAGACAAAGACACGTTATCGGAAACACAGAACAAAAGACGTAGACAAAGACACGTTATCGGAAACACAGAACAAAAGACGTAGACAAAGACACGTTATCGGAAACACAGAACAAAAGATGTAGACAAAGACACGTTATCGTAAACACAGAACAAAAGACGTAGACAAAGACACGTTATCGGAAACACAGAACAAAAAGATGTAGACAAAGACACGTTATCGTAAACACAGAACAAAAGACGTAGACAAAGACACGTTATCGGGGACACTGGGGCAAAAGACGTAGACAAAGACACGTTATCCGGGACACAGGGCAAAAGATGTAGACAAAGACACGTTATCGGCGACACAAAGCAAAAGACACAGGGCGATAAAAGGTATGTATCTAGTGGCTAGACATTTACCTACTGCGTCACGTGATGAAGTTGAAAACGCAAATATGCAAGATGTTTATTGCCCAAAATAGGGACATCATTTTGACAGTTATATTGTGCAACAACATAATAATATTATAAATAATATTTATGAATAATAAAGGATAACAACAGTATAAAGACCCAGTGCTTAGTCAAATCTGATAAGAACATAAAAACAAAGGAGACGATAATTATTGTTACCATGAAGACATTTTTCTTTAAGAGCTTAATATATTGAAAATAAATGTGTAGTGCACCTAGCCGGCTGTGTTTATGTCCAGCTCCAACAATTGTTTGTTATGATTATCTGCGTTGATTTATTTTTTTACGTGGATTTATTGGATTGTTAGGTGGAATTATTGGATTTTTAGGTGGTTATTGGACTTTTACGTGTAGTTATTGGATTTTTACGTGGAATTATTGGATTTTTACGTGGATTTATTGGATTTTTACGCGGATTGATTGGATTTTTACATGGAATTATTTGATTTTTACTTCAAATTATTGGATGTTTACGTGGATTTATTGTATTTTTACGTGGAATTATTGGATTTGTACGTGGATTTATTGTATTTTTACGCGGATTTATTGTCATATTCATATTCTACATCATGCTGTGCATCTTCTAAGATTAGTTTTATAAACCTTTTATCCATTTCTCACTGTGAAATTGAACATCTTTTTATGGATGGTTTTCCATCCTCTATTAGGTTTAATCCTCTATTTTTACTGCCGTCATTTTATCAAGAATTCTACTCGATGCATGAAATGTTTACAAACGTCCTGCGACTCGCGGTGGTCAACGTAAACAGCGATCCATAAATAGCATCGTTGACCGTCGCTCGGAGCCTGTCTATCACGCCAGGGCTTCCCCTCCCTTTGGCCGAAGTGGAGACAATAAAAGACTACAGCCAAAACAACAACTGGTTGAATAACGCTCTCGCCACTATAGAAACTGTTGGGCCTGCACTGATCGGTAAACAATGAAATACACAACAGTAACATTGCTAGAGGCAATCGACCACCCTCTACACACAAATATGAACCTGGGCCTGCTTCAACGATCATTTATGTAAATACAACTAACAACAAACAAAAAGGCACACACAATTTAAAGATTGGCCAAATTAATCCTTGCTCCTGCCAAAATAAGACATTGAACTGACATAAATTATATGTCAACATGACCCATATGTTTTGTGTGTCACAGAAACATGGCTACCAGAACGTGGTGACGAGGCAATAATGTCAGATTTAACATCACCAGGTTACGCTTTGCAATCTTTCCCAAGGAAAACCAGAAAAGGTGGCGGAATTGCAATTATTTATGCGGTAATCATTGACAAAAACTGTGATTGATGAAAATTCGGAATATAAAACATTTGCATATGCTTGATAGATTTCAAACTCCACACTATGAGAATTCGGAATATGAAACATTTGAATTTGCTTGATAGATTTTAATCTACACACTATGGAAATTCGGAATATAAAATATTTTGAATATGCTTGATAGATTTTAATCTTCACACTATGAGAATTCGGAATATGAAACATTTGAATATGCTTGATAGATTTTAAACTTCACACTATGAAAATCCGGAATATAAAACATTTGAATATGCTTGATAGATTTTAAACTCAATACTATGAAAAAATTCGAATATAAAACATTTGAATATACTTGATAGATTTCAAACTCCACACCATGAAAATTCGGAATATAAAACATTTGAATATGCTTGATAGATTTCAAACTGCACACTATTTATAGAACACCACCACCACGTGCTAGAAACGGGACTAAGACACCAGAATTTATTGATGAATTTCAAGATTTTGTTCCAAAGAAACATGAAATGTTATTCTTCGGGACTTTAATGTTGATTTTGAACGTGACATTCCAGAGGTCAGTTAGTATGATGGCATTATTATCATCTCATGCGATGGTACGTGACATTGACAAACCGGCTCAGAGTGGCGGACACATGCTCGACTGAGTCTTGGTGTGAGTGACGACATGAAATTGGTTACTCTGGGTGGTGTCGGGGAGTGGACTCATGAAATTGTTACTCTGGGTGGTGTCGGGGACGACATGAAATTGGTTACTCTGTGGTGTGGGGACGACATGAAATTGTTTACTGTGTTTTGGAGGACGACATGAAATTGGTTACTCTGGGTGTTGTGAGGGACGACATGAAATTGGTTACTCTGGGTGTTGTGAGGGACGACATGAAATTGGTTACTCTGGGTTGTGAGGTTGTGTTACTCTGGTGTTGTGAGGGACGACATGAAATTGGTTACTCTGGGTGTTGTGAGGGACGACATGCAAAAATTGGTTACTCTGGGTGTTGTGAGGGACGACATGAAATTGGTTACTCTGGGTGTTGTGAGGGACGACATGAAATTGGTTACTCTGGGTGTTGTGAGGACGACATGAAATTGGTTACTCTGGGTGTTGTGAGGGACGACATGAAATTGTTTACTCTGGGTGTTGTGAGTGACGACATGAAATTGGTTACTCTGGGTGTTGTGAGTGACGACATGAAATTGGTTACTCTGGGTGTTGTGAGAGGACGACATGAAATTGGTTACTCTGGGTGTTGTGAGGGACGACATGAAATTATTTACTCTGGGTGTTGTGAGGGACGACATGAAATTGGTTACTCTGGGTGTTGTGAGGGACGACATGAAGGTGGTTACTCTGGGTGTTGTGAGGGACGACATGAAAATTGGTTACTCTGGGTGTTGTGAGTGACGACATGAAATTGTTTACTCTGGGTGTTGTGAGGGACGACATGAAATTGGTTACTCTGGGTGTTGTGAGGGACGACATGAAATTGTTTACTCTGGGTGTTGTGAGTGACGACATGAAATTGTTTACTCTGGGTGTTGTGAGGGAGGACATGAAATTGGTTACTCTGGGTGTTGTGAGTGACGACATGAAATTGGTTACTCTGAGGACATGAGTGGTTACTCTGGGTGTTGTGAGGACGACATGAAATTGGTTACTCTGGGTGTTGTGAGTGACGACATGAAATTGTTTACTCTGGGTGTTGTGAGGACGACATGAAATTGGTTACTCTGGGTGGTGTGAGTGACGACATGAAATTGTTTACTCTGGGTGTTGTGAGTGACGACATGAAATTGTTTACTCTGGGTGTTGTGAGGACGACATGAAATTGGTTACTCTGGGTGTTGTGAGTGACGACATGAAATTGGTTACTCTGGGTGGTGTGAGTGACGACATGAAATTGGTTACTCTGGGTGGTGTGAGAAATTGGACGACATGAAATTGGTTACTCTGGGTGTTGTGAGTGACGACATGAAATTGTTTACTCTGGGTGTTGTGAGGACGACATGAAATTGGTTACTCTGGTTGGTGTGAGTGACGACATGAAATTGTTTACTGTGGGTGTTGTGAGGGAATATGAAATTGGTACTAATTGTTCTGACCTGGGTGTACTCTGGGTGTTGTGAGGGACCACCAATATGGTTACTCTGGGTGGTGTGGTGACGACATGAAATTGTTTACTGTCGGTGTTGTAGGGACGACATGAAATTGGTTACTCTGGGTGTTGTGAGGGACGACATATTGGTTACTCAATAGTGACGACATGAAATTGGTTACTCTGTGTGTTGTGATGACGACACCAAGTGGTTACTCTGTGTGTTGCTGTTGACGACATGTCTCTCGGTTATTCTTGGGTGGTTAATCTGACCAGACACACAACATATAGCACCAGACACATAACATATTGTTGTAGCACCAATATGACCAGACACATAGCATATTAGCACCAATATGACCAGACAGATAACATATTAGCATCAATATGACCAGACACATAACATATTAGCACCAATATGACCAGAAACATAACATATTGGCACCAATATGACCAGACACATAACATATTAACACCAATATGACCAGACACATAACATATTAGCACCAATATGACCAGACACATAACATATTAGCACCAATATGACCATAGACATAACATATTAGCACCAATATGACCAGACTATAACATATTAGCACCAATATGACAGACACATGACATATTAGCACCAATATGACCAGACACATAACATATTAGCACCAATATGACCAGACCTATAACATAACATATCCGTAGCACCAATATGACCAGACACATAACATATTAGCACCAATATGATCAGATACATAACATATTAGCACCAATATGACCAGACACATAACATATTAGCACCAATATGACCAGAAACATAACATATTAGCACCAATATGACCAGACACATAACATATTAGCACCAATATGACCCAGAAACATAACATATTAGCACCAATATGACCAGACACATAACATATTAGCACCAATATGACCAGACACATAACATATTAGCAATATGACCACATAACATATTAGCACCAATATGACCAGAAACATAACATATTAGCACCAATATGATAACATATTAGCACCAATATGACCATACACATAATATATTAGCACCAATATGACCAGACAGATAACATATTAGCACCAATATGACCATACATAATATATTGCTTCAATATGACCAGACAGATAACATATTAGCACCAATATGACCAGACAGCACCAATATGATAACACATATTAGCACCAATATGACCAGACACATAACATATTAGCACCAATATGACCATAAACATAACATATTGCGCAATATGACCAGACACATAACATAATAGCACCAATATGACCAGACACATAACATATTAGCACCAATATGACCAGACACATAACATATTAGCACCAATATGACCAGACACATGACATATTAGCACCAATATGACCAGACACATAACATATTAACACCAATATGACCAGACACATAACATATTAGCACCAATATGACCAGACACATGACATAATAGAACCAATATGACCAGACACATAACATATTAGCACCAATATGACTCAGACATAACACGTAAACAAATAGTGTCAGATATCATATAAGGAAACTCGACATTCCACGGTTTAAACAAGGTATGATCTATAAACGTAAACAAATGTGAAGACGTATCTTAGGAAACTCGACATTGAACGGTGAACAAGACGTTTTGAACTTGAAATGTGAAGACGTGAACGTGAAGACGTGAACGTGGGGAAGACGTGAACGTGAAGGAAGACGTGACGTGATGAAGACGTGAACGTGAGAAGACGTGAACGTGATGAAAAGGGCTATTGAACATGAGGAAGACGTGAACGTGAGGAAGACGTTCAAATCCCCAATGCTATGCTAACGAAACACACTTTCAGAACAGTTATTCGAGTTTTTCGTGAAAACATGTCCAATATACGTAAATCTCTAAGATCCAGATCCAGGGACACTCTGATTTTGATTAATTTCACATGAAGTCTATAAACTTGTTCAATGACATCTAGGTAAGGGACACTAAAAGACTATTCTCTCTCAAAGTCAAACAAATCTGTTAACCTTGACTCCAATAGAGATTCGATCTTAAAATGGTACTGGATAGACTTACTTACATATTACGAAAATTTAAAAAAATAATCAATGACTGCAGAACTGTTCCTCAACAGTTCAAAATAGCTATTGTGAAACTGACTATTGTAGAAATACATTTTTTATTGGGTTAGAGACGGTTGTGAATATTTTATAGTTTTGAAATAAGTTATTTTATTGTATTGAGAACTTGATTTGTAAATATTTATGTATTGAATAAGGTTTTTTATTATGACTGAGGAACTGATCTATGAATATTTATGTGAAATAAGATTTGTTATTGTGGTAGGGGAACTGATTTGTGAACATTTATTATATTGAAATAAGGTTTTTATTGTGTTCGAGAACTGATTTGTGAATATTTATTGTAATGAAATAAGGTTTAATTGTATTCGAGAACTGATTTGTGAATATTTATCCCTATTGAAATAAGGTTTTCAGCTATGTTCGAACCGATTTGTGAATATTTTTATTATATTGAAATGGATTTTTGTTGTGTTAGGAACTGGTCTGGGAATATTTACTGTATTGAATGTTTTTGTATTGCGGTAGGGAATTAATTTGTGAATATTTATTGCATTGAAATAAAGTTTTTTGTTGTGTTAGGCAACTGGTCTGAATATCTACTGTATTAAAAGTAAGGTTGGTAACAGCACAGGGTTTACATAACGAATTTGGATGCCGTGTTGTCCAGAGAATAATGGTATTATGCGTCATATTGGCAGTATTACACAATACATGTAGGTGTTCGCTGTTATGATTTATTTATTACCAGACCTTATTAGTGATGAGGATATGAGTTGTGTTGTAATAGTAGCAACAGCAGTTGTTATTACTACTGCTACTACTACTACTAATATTACTACTGCTACCACTGCTACTACTACTACTACTACTAATATTATTAATATTTGCTACTGCTGCTGCTGCTACTACTACTACTACTACTACTACTATTACTACTACTATTACTACTACTACTAATAATAATAATAATAATAATAATACTAATAATTATAATAATAATAATAATATAAATAAAAATAATAATAATAATAATAGTTATGTAGTTGTAAGAGTAGTAGTAATAGTAGTAGTAGTAGTAGTGGTAGTAGTAGTGGTAGTAGTACTAGTAGTAGTATTAGTAGTAGTACTACTAGTAGTAGTAGTACTAGTAGTAGTACTAGTAGTAGTAGTAGTAGTAGTAGTAGTAGTAGTAGTAGTAGTACTACTACTACTACTACTAGTAGTAGTAGTAGTAGTAGTAGTAGTAGTAGTAGTAGTAGTAGTAGTAGTAGTAGTAGTAGTAGTACTAGTAGTAGTAGTAGTACTACTAGTAATAGTAGTAGTAGTAGTAGTAGTAGTAGTAGTAGTAGTAGTAGTAGTAGTAGTAGTAGTAGTAGTAGTAGTAAACTTCTCCTTCTTCTTCCCTCTTCTTCTCTTCTTCTCTACTTCCTCTACTTCCTCTCTTCTTCTCTCCCTCTTCCTCTTCCTCTTCCTCTTCCTGTTCTCTTCCTCTCTCTCTCTCTCTCTCTCTCTCTCTCTCTCTCTCTCTCTCTCTCTCTCTCTCTCTCTCTCTCTCTCTCTCTCTCTCTCTCTCTCTCTCTCTCTCCCTCTCTCTCCCTCTCTCTCTCTGTCTGTTTGTCTCTCACGCTGTCTGTCCCTCTGTCTATCTGTCTGTTTGTCTCTTTTTCTCTCTCTCTCTGTTGTATGTCTGTCTGTCTGTCTGTCTCTCTCTCTGTCACTCTCTCTCACTCTCTCTCTCTATCTCTCTCTCTCTCTCTCTCTCTCTCTCTCTCTCTCTCTCTCTCTCTCTCTCTCTCTCTCTCTTTCTCTCTCTTCTCTCTATCTCTCTCTCTCTCTCTCTCTCTCTCTCTCTCTCTCTCTCTCTCTCTCTCTCTCTCTCTCTCTCTCTCTCTCTCTCTCCCTCTCTCTCTCTCTCTGTATGTCTGTTTGTCTCTCACGCTGTCTGTCTCTCTGTCTATCTGTCTGTCTGTCTGTCTTTCTGTCTT
>JAXRKP010001802.1:0-20000 GCA_037039925.1 Doris montereyensis
GTGGGGTTAGAAATAAGCGGTCCGTAGACCGTGAAGTTGAAAGGTTGGTTTTTCAACTGATTTATATACTTTTAGTATTTAAGAAAAGACCTCTATGCACCATTAGAAATGGCTAACTTTATAATTCTCACGTTTGTTTTATGCTCTTCAAAGACCACTGTGAAAACACGTTAAATGATTCCGGGCAGTAGACTAGACCCATCACCATGATCCTCTAAATCGCGTTTGTTTACATTTCCATCGTAATCGTTATTATTACCGTATCTAGATCTAGATCTAGATCTTCTGATCTAAAGTACATCTAGATATTTTATTTTCAATATTCAATTCGAGGTAGATCTAGATCTATTTCTACATACATGTCATGCATCTAGATCTAGATTCTTAGGTTCGAAACACCAATCCAAATCTAGATCTGATCTAGATCTAGCTTAGTTCTAATCTTTAGTACAGATCAGCAGATCTAGGTCTAGAGCGAATATCAAATCTAGAATTTAGCTTTAGTTTTACAGGTTAGGAATTTAGAATTAACAATGTGTCCTTCCTGGTGATATTTCTGCGCTGTATTTCAAATGAAACTTTTCATGGTATTATACTTTAACTTCTGTTATTATTATTGTTTTTCTTTCCAGAAATTTGAAGTTGTTGACTGAGGAAGTCACCACAGGGAACCGAAAATAGACATTTGATTAAGATTTTTTTTTAAAGGGAATAACTTCTACATGGTGGTATACCTCAATGTGAAGAAATGACATTAAATAATATCAAAGCCCCATTCATAGGAATAAAGACGACAAAAAAACAAATGGACAAAAAAAACAACTGGCCTCCACAGGTCGAAACTGCCACCTCTGCGTGCTACCAACCGAGCTATGGAATGAACTTAGCTCGATCCTGACGCCCAAAAGAATTATTTTCTTTAAACAATCTATTATGCTCCTGTCAAGGTCAGGACCCATAGTCCTGTATGTCTCATATTTGGACCGAAACAACAATGAATCGTCATTCCATGTTAAAGAATGAGAAATTGTTGTTTTCAAATCACACGAATGCAAAGCACATGTGCAAGGATAAGCAGTTACGCTGCAAATATAGCTCACTCAACTGGAACTCTCAAATAGAATGGATTCTGAGTGTCAGCCATCAAGTATGAAAAGGAATCAACAGGTTTGTCCGAAACTTGTTGGTAAGCAAGTTCCAAGTGTATACTAGTTCATGATTTCAAGACAGCACCATACATATCCCACAGAGATTGAAGTACTACTACATGTCAGGAAGTTTTCTCAAGCAATCGAAGCCAATAAATAGAACGTTAAAAACAAACATAGGAATACTAACATTTTCAACTGTATTAATATTTCTGGAGCAACAGCAGACCAATGAAACAGGCACAGATTAAAAAATCGGGACCAGCTCAACAAGTAGACTTGATCTGTGCAATATTAATTTTGAAGAAATACTTTAAGGAAAGATAAATCAAAGGAGCGCCTGTCAATCTTTAACGTCGATGGGTCCATGCGACGAACCACCAACAGTAAACTTTATTGTTCAATTTGGATTCCATCATGGATGATTACATCAGCCTTGTTGACATGGAATTGATCTCAGATGGCCTCTCCTACAGCACAAGGCGAGTGAAGCTAAAAGACCTGACAGAAATACTACAAATGGAAAGGTTTCCTAGATAAACTATGCAGTCTTACACACCTCACCATGCTGATACCAAACTTATTATCCTCATAGATAGCAACTACGACAGCGCTCAGCGTAAAGGAACGATGGACATCATCGACGTAAATCCAACCGCTCACATACGCCCATAACCAGTATCCAAGCCTAATCACAATCCTGAGCGTAACAGACCCAACTGATCTCATGGTTGATATTTGCAAAATACATTGAATTCATTTATTAGACATGATAGTAGACAAAACTAAATAATATGAAAATTCCAAGGTGGCAGACGCCTCCATATTGAACTTATACCTTGAAATATTCATCAAGTAAGAATGATGTCAGAATGATTTCTTATGATCGTAAAAAACATCTAATCTCTTTAACAATGCCAAAATGGAATGCTCCCCTATATTCAAATTTTATAGATTTTGAAAAAGCTTTTGATAGTGCCACACATATCTGCATTATGGAATATCCTACGACACTATGGCATTCACCCAAGGTAGGTTAGTATATAATCAAGAAGCTGTTTTTACAGGGATTTCATGCTGTGTAATCTGTGAACAATTGAATGAGAGCGTGAACATCAATTCGATCACATTTTTCTTATTCTGTCTTGCTATCGATTGATTATGAAGAATCTGTTGAAAAGAAAACAGGACTAAGGCTGATGATATTCTCATCACATATATACAAACACAGCGAGTTGATAACAATGCACAAAACTAGGGCTACATATAAATATTGGAACAACAAAAATGATGAGGATGAACAAAAATCGAAAACAACTGGTGAAATTTGAAACAATGAGATTGAGGATATGACAAGTTTTCATATCTCGGAAGTAAAACTACTCAAAATGGAAATTCTGGAAGGTGAGATCAAAAGAAAGGTTAACAAAAGCAAAAAAGTAGTTGGGATCACTGAATAATATTTGGAATTTAAGAAAATTTCAATTAAAACAAAACTCAGATTCTACAAATCTAATATTCTAGCTGTCCTTCTTTATGGTGCGGAATCTTGGAAAACAACAAATAACATCTGCAGAAAGCTGACACCTTTCAAAACAAATGTCTCAGAAAGATCCTCAAAATATTTTGGCCAAACACGATATCAAACAACGACCTTCAAAAAGAATATCACTGGAGTCAATATCCCAGATTGTGAGGAAGAGAAGATGGAAGTGGACTGGTGACATCATTAGGATGAATGCTGATGCCATCCTAAAATAGCCCTCAGATGGACCCTCAGGGAACAAGGAAGAGAGGTCGCCCTCTAGAAACCTGGAGGAGAAGCATCGAAAAAGAGATGAAGACCCAGGGATGGACGTGGAGGCAGATGACAAAATTGGCACCTGGATGGTGTTCAATAGCGATCCACTGTGTCGGCCTTACATGCTGCCCAAGCACCACGAGGATAAGTAAGTGGTAAAAACATCTAAAGGATGTATCACACTTTAGGCTTGGCCATTATTGTTATCGTATTTGTTTCATAATGATTCATGGCAGGCCATTTAGGATTTTGTAGTTTCACACAGTTATTCACCAATTTCCAGTGTGAGGTGCATTTGCTTATTTAAAAAATTAAACCTCAAGGATGATAAAGTCGCAGAGAAACGAACCTTTCAGTCCACAGTCACGTGACTTGTTATGTTACCTCAACTATAAGCAAATATAAATAACGCATGATTTTTTTCAATGTCAATATCCTTGAAAATAATTAAAATTATGCAACAATATGACATTGAATATTATTAATAACAGATTATGTTGTAATTGAAGAGCATGTCAAAGTTAGAAAGATCTCAGTAACAGTTGCTGTCATCTTCCATGCCGGAGTATTTTATTCTGATGGAGGTAGGGATACTCCAGCCACACTTTCTTTTCTCTGATTTTTGTCTCTCCTACATTTATTCAGAATTCCTATGAAAATGGTCAATAAGTCTCAGGTAACAAACAGTTGTATGATATATTTCTAAATAGGCTCTGTGTGTAGGAATTCAATCTGTTGTCATGTGGTGGACGGAGGGGCCCGCCCTTTTCGACTTCCAACAAACTGTTGTTCATTTATTACTGCGCAAAGGCACATAGACCCCTAGATTGTCGTCCGTTTACGATAGACTTAGACACTCCAACAGTTGTGCTATAGAAGAGGAAGATTTGAATATTAGTATAAAACCACCTAGCTTAAATGAAATAACAGCAGCTATTAAAACTTGTGAGAATGGGAAAATCCCAGGCATAGAATAAATCCAAACGCTGTGAACTTTAAACTGAACCCACTTTTGCAGCAAGAATACTGCATCCACTCTTCACCAAAATATGGACAGAAAAGAAAACTCCGGATGAATGGAATGAAAGTATAATAATAAAGATTCCAAAAAAAAAGGCAATTTGCGGGACTGCAATAACGGAAGGGGAATAACACTCCTGTCTATCCCTAGTAAAGTTCTTGCAAAAGTAATAATACCACGAATATCAAATGCCCTTGATACCTACATAAGAAATGAACAGGCAGGGTTTGGGAAAAGAAGGAACTGCGGGGACCAATTTTTTACATTAAGAAACATTATAGAGCAATGCAATGAATGGCAGGGACAACTGTATATAAACTTCATTGCTTTTAAAAAGGCATTTAATAGCCTCCATCGAGAAAGCTTTGAAAAATTCTAAGGAATTATGGAATACCCCAACATCTTGTTCAGCTCCTTAAAAGTTTCTACAATGAATTCACATGTAAAGTTGGAAATAGCAATCAAATTTTTTTAATCAATACTGGTGTCAGACAGCGGCGCGTGATGTCAGCAACGATCTTCATTATTGCTATAGACTGGGTGATGAAGCAAACAACTAGTGATCAACACGGAGTAATTAGATGGATTCTCTTCTCTTCGCTAGAGGCTATAGATTTTGCTGATGATTTGGCACTACTGACACACTCATATCATCACATGCAAGGGAAAACATCACGGCTAAGCTCTTTTGGTCAACAGATAAGTTTAAAAATAAGCCTTACAAAATCCAAACTAATGACATGAAATATACAAAATCCCTGTCCAATCTTCATCAATAACAATAGCATACAAACAACCAAGGAATTTACATATTTAGGCAGCGTTGTCACAAGAAGCAGAGGAGCTGACAAAGACATTAACAGACGTCTTAACAAAGCAAAAAACTCCTTCAAACTACTTCAAAATGTATGGAAAACAAAAGAATGTAATATTAAAACAAAACTAAAATCTACCAAAGCTGTGTCCTATCAACTCTACTATATGGATATGAATGCTTGAGGATGACGGACAGAGACATGAACAAGTTATCTTCATTCCACACCAATTGCCTGCGAAAAATCCAAAATATATTTTGGCCAAATAAAATTTCAAAACGAGACTCTTCTCCGAAAATGCAAAATAGACCATATGCAAGACATCCCGCTTAAAAGAAGATGGAGGTGGCTAGGGCATGTTTTAAGAAAAGAAGAAGGGATCATTACCAAGACTGCCCAACATTGAACCACTGAAAAAAAAGGAGACATGGCAGGCCAAAAACAACTTTTAGAGGAAGAGCAGAGGATGAGATTAAAAACTGGGGCGAAATTTGGAATTCCATAAAGACGTTTGCCATGACAATAGAGAGAGATGGGAATCCTTTATTGCTGCCCTACATGCCAACTGGCATAATGGGCAGTTAGTAAGTAAGTATGTAAGTAAGTAAGTAAGTAAGTAAGTAAGTAAGTAAGTAAGTAAATAAGTAAGTAAGTAAGTAAGTAAGTAAGTAGGTAACAAGTAATGCAACAAATAAGCAAGTAAGTGCAAGGACACTACTATATCCTTGCTCATCTTAGAATAAAGAGCATGAAGAAACTGAAAACGAATATATAACTGTGTTGTGATACAGACAGAAACATAGATATATATATATAGACATGATTGCTGGTAGATTAACAGATGGAAAGACAATAATGGATAAATGGATATGATAGATAGATAAATAGATAGATAGATAGATAGATAGATAGATAGATAGATAGATAGATAGATAGATGGACTAGACAGACAGACAGAATGACAGAGTGACAGGACAGACATACAGACAGACAGACAGACTAACAAACAGACAGACAGACAGACAGACAGACAGACAGAGAAAGAGAGAGAGAAAGAGAGAGATAGAGAGAGAGAGAGAGAGAGAGAGAGAGAGAGAGAAAGAGAGAGACAGACAGACAGACAGATAGATAGACAGATAGAGGATAGATAGATAGATAGATAGATAGATAGATAGATAGATTAAAAAGTAGAAGAACAAATAAATATATATATATATATATAATATATATATATATATATATATATATATATATAGAGAGAGAGAGAGAGAGAGAGAGAGAGAGAGAGAGAGAGACAGACAGACAGACAGACAGACAGACAGACAACAGACTGACAGACAGACATACAGACAGACAGACAGACAGACAGAGAGAGGGAGAGAGAGAGAGAGAGAGAGAGAGAGAGAGAGAGAGAGAGAGAGAGAGAGAGAGAGAGAGAGAGAGAGAGAGAGAGAGAGAGAGAAAGAGAGAGAGAGAGAGAATGGGGGGCAGAAGTGTATGGACAGACACAGAGACAGAGAAGGAAAGAGAATTATTGTCACTTTGGTCAGTACAAACCACATGATAACCGTATAATAATCTGTGGATAGATTAAATCGTCCCATCAAACTGAAACGGCCACCGTAGGCGTATGAGGTATAATTTGCCGTGGTAGACGTTGCAAGGCAGAGCCTGGAGCAAGTGGCCAGTGCTCTTCTAAACTCGCCATCTTGGAGGGTGGGAAAAGCCTTCACACGCCCAAGACTTGAGAAGGTTTCAATTATTCATGGGACATCACCGGCTCACGCAGTCATTACATGGATGGATTCAAAACTGGATTGCTTCCTTGAATGAAGTGTTGTTTGGACCCTTTGGCTGTTTGATTGTTTGTAAAATGCCAGATCCTACGTATATTTATCTATTTGTCTGCGTATTTGTCTGTTCTGTCCTACTATTGGTTTGTTTGTCTTGTTGTCGTACATGCTAACCGCCTAGATTTATTTTTCTTTCTGCACTGTGTTTCCAACTGTCAGTCAATTTGTTTGTCTTTTTTGTCAGTGTTTTTGAACAACATGCAAACGGCTATGACATGTGTTTGTCATTTTGTCAATGCTTTTAAACACCATGCAAACGGGTGTCTATCTGGTTGTCTGTTTTTCCGTCTGTCGGCAGATTTGTTCTGTTTGTCTTTGTTGTTGTTGCCACTGGCGTATGACACACTGACTGTCTTTGTTATTCATTTGGTTTGTCTATCTGATGTATACACTGACTGTCTTTGTTATTCATTTGGTTTGTCTATCTGCTGTATACATTGACTGTCTTTGTTATTCATTTGGTTTGTCTATCTGCTGCATACACATTTGGTTTGTCTATCTGCTGTCTTTGTTATTCATTTGGGTCTATCTGCTGTATACACTGACTGTCTTTGTTATTCAGCTGTATACACTGACCGTCTTTGTTATTCATTTGGTTTGTCTATCTGCCGTATGCCACCTCGGACTGTCTTTGTTATTCATTTGGTTTGTCTCTCTGTATACACTGACTGTCTCTTTATTATTCATTTGGTTTGTCTACTCAGGGTCTTCATCCTATGTATGTGTCTGTGAGTTTGTTGTCATTACACCGACTTGTATTTACATCTGTTTGTCTGTTTGTTTGTCTGTGTGCCAGCTAGATCATTCTGTAAGTTTGTCGTTCGTTTTTATTCATCTGTCTACCCGTCGATCGACCTGACCGTCTTTGTTATTCATTTCTTTTGTGGAGCTCCCAAGTTAAGGGAACACGGGCGGCCCAGAGGCAGGGTGTGGATTCAACCAGCAGGCTGAGTGTCCTGACTCTGAGTTCTGTCATCCTAGTCCAGGTAGGTGGATAGATGATGTTCCATCGAAGACGGAAGTAAAGAAAGGAGGTTGTTGCAGATCACACCATTCTTTGCATGCTAAAGATCTCGTATTATATCACAAGGTTAGTCCGGCAACACAGAAACAAAAAAAACATTACCAAAGAGTTAACATTTGTGATTAAAATGAAAATCAAAACTAAAATCAAAACACAGGGTCAGTGGTTTGTCTATTTGTTTGTTTGTGTGGGGACCTACCAGCTAGACCCACCATTTGTGATGGAGTTTGTCGTTCTGTTTTGTCTGTAAGGATCTACCTATTTTGGAGGAGTTTGTGATGACTTACCCAATTGTCGATCTGTGTGGGGACTAAGTTCAGGATGGATCTGTAGGGACGTCCATTTGTGAGGAGATTGTGTGGGGACCTTCCTATTTTTTTGTGTGGGGACCTACCATTTGTGATGGAGCTTCAGGGTTTTGTGTGTGGGGATCTTTTAGATTGTGTTGGGACCTACCAGTGATGGAGATTGTGTTTTGTGTGGGGACCTACCTATTTGTGAGATGGAGAACAGTGGGATCCCACGGTATTTGTGATGGAGAGGTAGGGTGATGGAGTTTGTCTAGGCCTTATGAGCAGGCTGAGTGTTCGCAAAGACGAGACAAGCATATGAATATTTGAAAATCTCACTATGGGCTTCTTGAAGCAGAAACCTATATTCCTATCGGTCCAGAAGGATAGATGACCTCATTCCATCGAAGCCTCACTGTCTGTCTGTATCTAAAAGGTGTATGAGGCAATCCCGGTGTTATTCAAAGGATCAAACACCCTCAGCTTTGAATCCATGCGTCAAAGAGATAATATCGGGGACGAGTTCCCAGTGACATCTAAGAGCTTTACGTTAGTCGAAACGCAAGACAGTTGTAAACAAACTGACTCACCGGGTAACAAAGAGCGCTGATATCACATTAGTTGAATAAAGACCTTTATAGAGATAAATAAATGAAAATAAGAAACTTTGGAATAAAAATCGAAAACACAGATGGTCAGGAACCTGGTGCATACGGCTGATAACCATCTTCTGTTCTTTATGAATGCTTTGTTTTGATAAGAGCATCATGAAGGTCAAGTCAAGATCGGCGATGTGTTCTCAACCAGGTGTAAAGAACAGAACTGCTTGCAACGCTTCAAGGATCAGATCCAGCAAATGAAGGAAATAACTGGGTAAATAGTTCTTTTTAAATATTCTTTTCACCAAGTATCTTTGAATTTCTCGGACTTCTTGTCCAACCACCATGATTGAGGAATTTGTATGACAAGATGGAAATCACCCATCACAAGCAAGCTGATGGAGTTTATAGCTTCTTCTCAACTGGACGACTTATACTTTACCCAACTGTGATGCAACACACATTATGACTTTGATACCTTAATGAAAGATATTGAAACAATACCGATTTGTGAAATTAAAAACTGTTTAGCTTTGTTTTCAATCTTTTTTTTGCACTAGTCCAAATACCAATACTATGGGTCTATGTGTCAACACTACACAGTTAGTAACATAGTTGCCACAGTTCTGAAGGATTCCCTAGTGACGGAAATGCTCCGTATCCGATCTTAGCGTGTAATTTAAGGTTTAGCGAGTGTGTGACGTAATCGTTTTGTGTGCCCGACATTCGATTTGTTTATGTCTATAAAAAAATAGCTTTTTTCTTCAATTCTGTAGTATCGTGTCTTAGCTTTTCGGACTGTATTGAATATTGTAGAAATTTCTGTTTCTGGAAGAGTCTTGGTTTGAGTATAAATAGGGCAGTTATCATGTTTGAGGAGTGCGAGGGAGACATATATATGTTCCAGAAAAACGTTTGTTTCATCTTCATCATGCCAGCATTGTGATTTGCTTCACCTCATTGATTGATTTGTGCGAGCATGCTAGATGGCATTATATAATTATATATCGAGCAGTGGTGTTACTAGATTGTGTCTGCATCCAGCATCAACATCTGATCTAGAGTGCATTGCCTTGCTCCATTTGTACCTTCGTAACACAGTTTAAGTATCAACACTACACAGGGACCTAAACACCGACACTACACAGTCTAACACCGACTACACAGTCTAAACACCGACACTACACAATCTAAACACCGACACTACACAGGACCGTCTAAACACCCAAATAACGACACTACACAGTCTAAACACCGACACTACACAGTCTGCACCAACAGTACACAGTCTAAACACCGACACTACACAGCTCAAAGACTGACACAGTCTAAACACCGACACTACACAGGAGCTACACAGTCTAAACACCAACACTACATAGTCTAAACACCGACATTACACAGTCTAAACACCGAATGACATAAGATAATACACAGTGTATCGACACTACACAGTCTAAACAAACACCAGTCTAAACACCTGACCCTACACAGTCTAAAACACCGATATCACTACAGTCTAAAAGGACACCAGCACAGTCTAAAACAGACACTACACAGAAATACCAGTCTAAACACAAACACACACAGTCTAAAGTTTACACAGTCCCAAACACTACACAGTCTGGTGGCTATGATTGTTTAAACACCGACACTCACATTATATTAAATAATTGTATTTGTCTGCATAGTCAATTCTTGTAAGCACCAACACTAACAGGACATTACAACAGTATAAACACCAATATTATCTTATGTCATCAACACTACAGTTTTCCAGTCTAAAACACAAACACTACACAGTCTAAACACCAACACTTTAAACACAAACTACACACTAAACACCAACACTCTGTCTAAACACAAACACTACACAGTCTAAACACCGACATACAGTGTATGAGCTAAACACTAACATCAGTTTAAACAGAAACTGGTTCTAAACACCAACCTGATGGTCCAAAACATCTTTCATGACCTCGTTTGAACCACTGTGCTGTCAGTCACAAGACATAATACTAGAATGAGTTCCCAGCATTGCGGCAGAGTAAGAGCTTGTCTGACGTGTTAAGTACGAAACGTCTTATAGACAGTTGTACACTACACATATGTTCCAGAAAAACGTTTGTTTCATCTTCTTCATGCCAGCATTGTGGATTTGCTTCACCTCATTGATTGATTGCCGACTGCGAGCATGCTAGATAGCATTGTTATAATTATATATCGAGCAGTGGTGTTACTAGATTGTGTCTACGTCAACATCAACATCTAGATCTAGAGTGCATTGCCTTGCTCCATTTGTACCTTCGTAACACAGTTTAAGTATCAACACTACACAGTCTAAACACCAACACTACACAGTCTAAACACCGACACTACACAGTCTAAACACCGACACTACACAGTCTAAACACCGACACTACACAGTCTAAACACCGGCACTACACAGTCTAAACACCGACACTACACAGTCTAAACACCGACACTACACAGTCTAAACACCGACACTACACAGTCTAAGGACAAACATTACACAGTCTAAACACCAACACTACACTACACAGTCTAAACACCAACACTACACAGTCTAAACACCGACACTACACAGTCTAAACACCGACATTACAACAGTCTAAGCACCAACAGTACACAGTCTAAACACCAACACTACACAGTCTAAACACCAACACTACACAGTCAAAGTGTCAACAGTACACAGTCTAAACACCGACACTACACAGTCTAAACACCGACACTACACAGTCTAAACACCGACACTACACAGTCTAAACACCGACACTACACAGTCTAAACACCAACACTACACAGTCTAAACACCAACACTACACAGTCTAAACACCAACACTACACAGTCAAAGTGTCAACAGTACACAGTCTAAACACCGACACTACACAGTCTAAACACCGACACTACACAGTCTAAACACCAACACTACACAGTCTAAACACCGACACTACACAGTCTAAACACCGACACTACACAGTCTAAACATCAACACTACACAGTCTAAACACCGACACTACACAGTCTAAACACCGACACTGCACAGTCTAAACACCGACACTACACAGTCTAAACATCAACACTACACAGTCTAAACACCGACACTACACAGTCTAAACACCGACACTACACAGTCTAAACATCAACACTACACAGTCTAAACACCGACACTACACAGTCTAAACATCAACACTACACAGTCTAAACATCAACACTACACAGTCTAAACATCAACACTACACAGTCTAAACATCAACACTACACAGTCTAAACATCAACACTACACAGTCTAAACATCAACACTACACAGTCTAAACACCGACACTACACAGTCTAAACACCGACACTACACAGTCTAAACACCAACACTACACAGTCTAAGGACAAACATTACACAGTCTAAGGACAAACATTACACAGTCTAAGGACAAACATTACACAGTCTAAGGACAAACATTACACAGTCTAAGGACAAACATTACACAGTCTAAGGACAAACATTACACAGTCTAAACACCAACACTACACAGTCTAAACACCAACAGTACACAGTCTAAACACCAACACTACACAGTCTAAACACCAACACTACACAGTCTAAACACCAACACTACACAGTCTAAACACCGACATTACAACAGTCTAAGCACCAACAGTACACAGTCTAAACACCAACACTACACAGTCTAAGGACAAACAGTACACAGTCTAAACACCAACACTACACAGTCTAAACACCGACACTACACAGTCTAAACACCGACACTACACAGTCTAAACACCAACACTACACAGTCTAAACACCGACACTACACAGTCTAAACACCGACACTACACAGTCTAAACACCAACACTACACAGTCTTAACGCCAACACTACGCAGTATAAACACCAACACTACACAGTCTAAACATCAACACTACACAGTCTAAACATCAACACTACACAGTCTAAACATCAACACTACACAGTCTAAACATCAACACTACACAGTCTAAACATCAACACTACACAGTCTAAACATCAACACTACACAGTCTAAACATCAACACTACACAGTCTAAACATCAACACTACACAGTCTAAACACCGACACTACACAGTCTAAACACCGACACTACACAGTCTAAACACCGACACTACACAGTCTAAACACCAACACTACACAGTCTAAGGACAAACATTACACAGTCTAAGGACAAACATTACACAGTCTAAGGACAAACATTACACAGTCTAAACACCAACACTACACAGTCTAAACACCAACACTACACAGTCTAAACACCAACACTACACAGTCTAAACACCAACACTACACAGTCTAAACACCAACACTACACAGTCTAAACACCGACATTACAACAGTCTACGCACCAACAGTACACAGTCTAAACACCAACACTACACAGTCTAAGGACGAACAGTACACAGTCTAAACACCAGCACTACACAGTCTAAACACCGACACTACACAGTCTAAGGACAAACAGTACACAGTCTAAACACCAACACTACACAGTCTAAACACCGACACTACACAGTCTAAACACCAACACTACACAGTCTAAACACCAACACTACACAGTCTAAACACCAACACTACACAGTCTAAGGACAAACAGTACACAGTCTAAACACCAACACTACACAGTCTAAACAACAACACTACACAGTCTAAACACCAACACTACACAGTCTAAGGACAAACAGTACACAGTCTAAACACCAACACTACACAGTCTAAACACCTACACTACACAGTCTAAACACCAACACTACACAGTCTAAGGACAAACAGTACACAGTCTAAACACCAACACTACACAGTCTAAACACCGACACTACACAGTCTAAACACCGACACTACACAGTCTAAACACCAACACTACACAGTCTAAACACCGACACTACACAGTCTAAACACCGACACTACACAGTCTAAACACCAACACTACACAGTCTTAACGCCAACACTACGCAGTCTAAACACCAACACTACACAGTCTAAACATCAACACTACACAGTCTAAACATCAACACTACACAGTCTAAACATCAACACTACACACTCTAAACATCAACACTACACAGTCTAAACATCAACACTACACAGTCTAAACATCAACACTACACAGTCTAAACATCAACACTACACAGTCTAAACATCAAACTACACAGTCTAAACATCAACACTACACAGTCTAAACACCGACACTACACAGTCTAAACACCGACACTACACAGTCTAAACACCAACACTACACAGTCTAAGGACAAACATTACACAGTCTAAGGACAAACATTACACAGTCTAAACACCAACACTACACAGTGTAAACACCAACACTACACAGTCTAAACACCAACACTACACAGTCTAAACACCAACACTACACAGTCTAAACACCAACACTACACAGTCTAAACACCAACACTACACAGTCTAAACACCAACACTACACAGTCTAAACACCGACATTACAACAGTCTAAGCACCAACAGTACACAGTCTAAACACCAACACTACACAGTCTAAGGACAAACAGTACACAGTCTAAACACCAACACTACACAGTCTAAACACCGACACTACACAGTCTAAACACCGACACTACACAGTCTAAACACCAACACTACACAGTCTAAACACCGACACTACACAGTCTAAACACCGACACTACACAGTCTAAACACCAACACTACACAGTCTTAACGCCAACACTACGCAGTATAAACACCAACACTACACAGTCTAAACATCAACACTACACAGTCTAAACATCAACACTACACAGTCTAAACATCAACACTACACAGTCTAAACATCAACACTACACAGTCTAAACATCAACACTACACAGTCTAAACATCAACACTACACAGTCTAAACATCAACACTACACAGTCTAAACATCAACACTACACAGTCTAAACACCGACACTACACAGTCTAAACACCGACACTACACAGTCTAAACACCAACACTACACAGTCTAAGGACAAACATTACACAGTCTAAGGACAAACATTACACAGTCTAAGGACAAACATTACACAGTCTAAACACCAACACTACACAGTCTAAACACCAACACTACACAGTCTAAACACCAACACTACACAGTCTAAACACCAACACTACACAGTCTAAACACCAACACTACACAGTCTAAACACCGACATTACAACAGTCTACGCACCAACAGTACACAGTCTAAACACCAACACTACACAGTCTAAGGACGAACAGTACACAGTCTAAACACCAACACTACACAGTCTAAACACCGACACTACACAGTCTAAGGACAAACAGTACACAGTCTAAACACCAACACTACACAGTCTAAACACCGACACTACACAGTCTAAACACCAACACTACACAGTCTAAACACCAACACTACACAGTCTAAACACCAACACTACACAGTCTAAGGACAAACAGTACACAGTCTAAACACCAACACTACACAGTCTAAACAACAACACTACACAGTCTAAACACCAACACTACACAGTCTAAGGACAAACAGTACACAGTCTAAACACCAACACTACACAGTCTAAACACCAACACTACACAGTCTAAACACCAACACTACACAGTCTAAGGACAAACAGTACACAGTCTAAACACCAACACTACACAGTCTAAACACCGACACTACACAGTCTAAACACCGACACTACACAGTCTAAACACCAACACTACACAGTCTAAACACCGACACTACACAGTCTAAACACCGACACTACACAGTCTAAACACCAACACTACACAGTCTTAACGCCAACACTACGCAGTCTAAACACCAACACTACACAGTCTAAACATCAACACTACACAGTCTAAACATCAACACTACACAGTCTAAACATCAACACTACACACTCTAAACATCAACACTACACAGTCTAAACATCAACACTACACAGTCTAAACATCAACACTACACAGTCTAAACATCAACACTACACAGTCTAAACATCAAACTACACAGTCTAAACATCAACACTACACAGTCTAAACACCGACACTACACAGTCTAAACACCGACACTACACAGTCTAAACACCGACACTACACAGCTCCAAGCACCAACACTACACAGTCATAAACACCGACATTACAACAGTATAAACACCAACACCAATAAACACCGACATTACAATAGTCTAAAACACAGTCTAAACACCAACACTACACAGTCTAAATGAATAATAAACAGTTTAAACACCAACACTACACAGTCTAAAAACACAACACTAAACAGTCTAAAAACACCAACACTACACAGTCTAAACACAAACACCACACAGTCTAAACACCAACACTACACAGTGTCTAAACACAAACACATAAACACCGACACTACACAGTCTAAACACCGACACTACACAGTCTAAACACCGACACTACACAGTCTAAACACCAACACTACACAGTCTAAATACCAACACTACACAGTCTAAACACCGACACTACACAGCCTAAATACCAACACTACACAGTCTAAACACCGACACTACACAGTCTAAACACCGACACTACACTACACAGTCTAAATACCAACACTACACAGTCTAAATACCGACACTACACTACACAGTCTAAACACCAACACTACACAGTCTAAATACCGACACTACACTACACAGTCTAAACACCAACACTACACAGTCTAAACACCGACACTACACAGTCTAAACACCAACACTACACAGTCTAAGCACCAACAGTACACAGTCTAAACACCAACACTACACTACACAGTCTAAACACTAACACTACACAGTCTAAACACCAACACTACACAGTCTAAATACCAACACTACACAGTCTAAACAAAAAACACTACACAGCCTAAACACCAATACTACACAGTCTAAACACCAACACTACACAGTCTAAGGACAAACATTACACAGTCTAAACACCAACACTACACAGTCTAAACACCAACACTACACAGTCTAAATACCAACACTACACCGTCTAAACACCAACACTACACAGTCTAAACACCAACACTACACAGTCTAAACATAAACACTACACAATCTAAACACCAACACTACACAGTCTAAACACCAACACTACACAGTCTTAACGCCAACACTACGCAGTCTAAACACCAACACTACACAGTCTAAACATCAACACTACACAGTCTAAACACCAACACTACACAATCTAAACATCAACACTACACAGTCTAAACATCAACACTACACAGTCTAAACGTCAACACTACACAGTCTAAACACCAACACTACACAGTCTAAACATCAACACTACACAGTCTAAACATCAACACTACACAGTCTAAACACCAACACTACACAGTCTAAACACCAACACTACACAGTCTAAACACCAACACTACACAGTCTAAACACAAACACTACACAGTCTAAACACCAACACTACACAGTCTAAACACAAACACTACACAATCTAAACACCAACTCTACACAGTTTAAACACCAACACTACACAGTCTAAACACAAACACTACACAGTCTAAACACCAACACAACACAGTTTAAACACCAACAATATACAATCTAAACACCAATACTACACAGTCTAAACACCAACACAACACAGTTTAAACACCAACAATATACAATCTAAACACCAACACTATAATGTTTTATCCCGTTTCACGGTCATCCACCCTGTGTCCGCTAAAGTGTATGTTAATGTACAGTAAAACTTTCAATTGATATAAGAGGGAACGTACTAACTATCTCCTGATTTGTTTTTCTCTGTCACCGCCATATTCCTCATCACTATCACCTTTCCGGTTTCCAGCCAGCATCCTTATCGTCTTTACAATCAACATCACCTCCTCCGTAACCACCATCACTTTTACCTTAATCGTAATTACCATCACAATCATCTTCACCGGCACCATCACTTTTACCTTAATCGTAATTACCATCACAATCATCTTCACCGGCACCATCACTTTTACCTTAATCGTAATTACCATCACAATCATCTTCACATGCACCATGACTTTTACCTTAATCGTAATTACCATCACAATCATCTTCACCGGCACCATCACTTTTACCTTAATCGTAATTACCATCACAATCATCTTCACCGGCACCATCACTTTTACCTTAATCGTAATTACCATCACAATCATCTTCACAGGCACCATGACTTTTACCTTAATCGTAATTACCATCACAATCATCTTCACAGGCACCATCACCATCACCTTTTACCGGCATCATTACTGTCATCATCACCGCTGTCATCAACCGTGTTGGCACAACCCTATTAACCACCATTGTAGGCATCACTAACAACAATGCATCACCCCTGATGGAAGCATCTTCATAACCCCCACCTCCATGATCCTCACCATCATTTCTACCAATTTCACCATTACTACTGCCACTATCACCCTTATAAATTATAATTATAATAATAATGGGGGAAAATGCAACATAATATATCAAAACAAACAAAAACAATATAAATATATATTCGTGTAATGTAATTATGATAATAATAATAATAATAATAATAATAATAATAATAATAATAATAATAATAATAATAATAATAATAATAAGAAGAAGAAGAAGAAGAAGAAGAAGAAGAAGAAGAAGAAGAAGAAGAAGAAGAAGAAGAAGAAGAAGAAGAAGAAGAAGAAGAAGAAGAAGAAGAAGAAGAAGAAGAAGAAGAAGAAGAAGAAGAAGAAGAAGAAGAAGAAGAAGAAGAAGAAGAAGAAGGAAGAAGAAGAAGAAGAATAATAAGAAGAAGAAGAAGAAGAAGAAGAATAATAATAATAAGAATAATAAGAATAATAAGAATAATAACAATAATAATAATAATAATAATAATAATAATAATAATAATAATAATAATAATAATAATAATAATAATAATAATAATAATAATAATAATTCTAATAATAATAATAATAATATTAATAATAACATGTAACAATCTGATGGGAACGCAGAATGGGCACAATACAAAGTGTAATATTGGTGTATAGAAACTTTATTGAATAATTTTCAGATGCATATTTATTTCGCCAGGGCACAGGGCGAAGCCAGGGCCATGGTACAACATGGTACAACATGGTACAACATGGTACAACATGGTACACAACACACTTTGGCAACAGATCGATAATTGGTGTAAGGTTAGCCTACGAATACATGACAATCTTCATGGAATTTATTTTGTAAAGTTCCTTCAAAGCCATTACGCCCATAGAGCCGGGGCTTATTTCGGTTTCTGTAGCGTGATTTGGAACAGGTAACTATAATTACCTCTTGGACAGGGTGTAGGTCTGACACAGGTTTTTACATTCTCAAGCTGGTGCTGGTTGCACCCCTTTGTACCTGGATCGAATGGGGGAAATGCGTGTTATGTGGTCTTCCCAAGTAACACAACGGCAGATTTAGCTTTTGCTAGGATTCGAAACCGGTATCACATGATCCCTAGTCCGACAGCCTAACCATTCGGCCGCCGACGTCACACCATGAATGGAAAACAAAAAAAGCTTGGTGTACGAACGCATGGCAAATTATAAATATAGAAAGAAGATAGACAGCCAAATGTGTCTACTTTCACCACTGATAAGTCTTTTCAAATTGCCTAACATTTTCGAGTGAAAAAGAATGGGATCTCAGGGTACAAGTTGTGTCAAATCATAATTTATTTATGAGAATGTGTTCTATAATATAAATAACGATTATATTGCAATGTTATACATTATTTCAATAAGATGAAGTGTGAAAATGTCTGAGCCTGCATGTATTATGTATGTGGCCATTCATCAAATTAGATGATAATTTCAGACATTGCAAAATTAACATGGTAAAGAGCACCGGAAGCTTGTCGATATGGTCTGGTGCCCATTAGCGCACACTAGTTCAAAGACATTTTCATTAACTAAAGTTATGTCACACATCCATTTATTGAAATCATTTTCATCTTTTTTAACTTCATGTAAAAAATGCATTCCTTGAAATCATTTTCATCTTTTGTCAATAATTCATTCCATACATTTATTCTATGACATCCTTTTACTGTTGGCTCAATTTATATCACACATTATCATTTCACTATTGGCTCAATTTATATCACACATATCCTTTATTAAATGGAATCATTTCACTATTGGCTCAATTTATATCACGCATCTGATTTATCAAATGGAATCATTTCATTATTGGCTGAATTTATATCACTCATGCAGTCAATGAAATCATTTCTATTTCTTCTCAATTCATGTCACATATTCATTCAATGAAATCGTTTATTCAATATTGTCTCAATTCAAATCAGATATTTATTCAATGAAATCATTTCCTTATTGGTTTATTTTATATCACACATTAAATTTATTCAATGAAATCATTCAATATGGGCTTGAATT
>JAXRKP010001802.1:25000-42500 GCA_037039925.1 Doris montereyensis
TCGACGTTTTCTCGATGTTGTACTTTGACGGGACCTTCCGTCACTCCTTATCTCATTTTTCAACGAGACATTCTTCCCACCAAGAAAGGCAAAGTCGGGGCCAAAAACAACCCGAGCTCTGGTAAACAGCGTAGCATCGTCTGCGGTATTTCACCAGAGGCATTGAAGGTGAATGCTACCACAACAGCATATTATGCAAGTCACAGCTTAATCACAATTGTGTGGATGGAGGAATGACTTTCTAAAGAGGAAGAAAAGACATGATAATTATAGTAAAACGATCATGATAGAAAGTAGATCTTAATAATCGATTGCAACAGCTACAGTGGACAAAAACTCTAGCCACAGCCAGCAAGGCGTACAACTGTGTCGTGGGCCACTTGACCGAATCCAAGATACCGTCGACGTACACCTGAGAGAACAACAAACCGGTTTAAGGAGAACAAAATCGAATCGATCGTGCACAAACAAAGAACAGGCCAACTTGCCATTTAAAGAAAAGCAGAAGAACAATATAATGAGGGAAACACCCCTCTTATTATCAATTTTATGGATCATAAAAACAAGTTGGACTGTGTAGACAGACCCTCTTTCTGGAAAATCCTGTGACACTATGGAATATTAAAGAGAATAGTTGACTGAATAGAGAAATTGTACGCAGATATACGGTGTAAAAGATGTTATGAATACCAGTTATCAGAAGGTTTAGAAGTGGAAGCCGGAATACGCCAAGGTTATTTATATACTACCCTTCCTTTCCATATTGAAATAGATGAAAGAGACCACATCAGGAAAATGGAATGGAATTCAATGTACACTTTGAATACAACAGCAAATGCGGTAAAAAAAAAACAACAACTGAACTTTCCAACTCAAAGCTATTGGTCTAAAAATTTCACAGGAAAGAAAAAATAAATGTATGAACAGGAAATGTAAGACCTCCCGGGAACAATAATTGCAATAAATGATAGTTAATCAAAAGATGTTGATTCACTATAGAAACTGGGATGAAATCCTGCTCTATGGGCCTTAAGGGCATTGAAGGAATTTTAATGCATTGTCCAACCTTTCCCCATTTCCAATAATAGCAACAATAATACTATTCTTCTCAGAAAGCAAAATGTACTAACTTGTGATGGTATTTCACAACATTGAGAGAGTCTGAGCATTTATCCACTTATGCACCCTAATCCACTGACCTCTAGTGCTAGCTCTCTACGCCTCCCGAGATGATGTGATAAGCAGCTCATGAATATAGATGAGACTGGGTCACATGATGTGTGCGTGTGTGGGTATGCGTGTGTGTGTGTGTGGGGGATGGTTGTGGGTGTTTGTGGATGTGCGTGTGTGTGTGTGTGTGTCTTATGTGCGGGTGAGTGTGTGTGTGGGTGGAATGTGTGTGTGAGAGAGAGGAATGGGTGTATGTGTGTGAGGGATGGGTGTGTGTGTGGGGGTAGAAATGGGTGTGGTGTGGGGGAGGAATGGGTGTGTGGGTGTGTGTTTGGGGGAGGAATGGGTGTGTGGGTGTGTGTGTGAGGGGGGATGGGTGTGTGGGTGTGTGTAGGGGGAGGGGAGGAATGAGTGTGTGGGTGTGTGTGTGGGGGAGGAATGGGTGTGTGGGTGAGTGTGTGTGAGGGGGAATGGGTGTGTGAGTGTGAGTGTGAGGGGAGGGGGAATAGGTGTGTGGGTGTGTGTGTGAGGGGATGGGTGTGTGGGTGTGTGTATGGGGGGGAGGACTGAGTGTGTGGGTGTGTGTGTGGGGGAGGAATGGGTGTGTGGGTGTGTGTGTGTGTGAGGGGAATGGGTGTGTGAGTGTGAGTGTGAGGGGGAGGGGGAATGGGTGTGTGCATGTGTGTGTGTGTGGGGAGGAATGGGTGTGTAGGTGTGTGTGTGTGTGTGTGTGTGTGTGGGGGAGGAATGTGTGTGTGTGTGTGTGTGTGTGTGTGTGACTTACTTGGTGTAGCCTTTGGTGATGTTGGTGGTACAACACGAGATGGTAGTACGTTCTGTCTGGAAGGTGTGCTCCTGTTCGTTTGCAAGTTTTGTTTTCGTACACTGACCTGTAAGGGAAGGTGGTGGGGTGGGGAGGATAGGAACAAAAGATGAATAGAACTTCTTTGTAGGAAACTTTGGACATTAGACACAGTCATACTGTTGATCGTTTATATGTTAATTAGTCAACTGAACAAGATGCATAATATAAAAAAGATAGATATATGGATAGATAGGTAGATATATAGATAGCAAGATAGATAGGCATTTAGATAAATAGATTTATAGATGGATAGATAGATAGATAGATAGATAGATAGATAGATAGATAGATAGATAGATAGATAGATAGATAGATAGATAGATAGATAGATAGATAGATAGATAGATAGGGATGAAATAGATAGATAGATAGATAGATTTGATATGAAATCGAAAGCCATGAAATGTTAACATCATCTATTAACATCATTAATTCGTCAATTTGCTTTACAAAGTGACATTGTGTAAAATGTGATATAGATACGAGAAACAAGGTGGGGAATTTAAACTGAGGCATCATCTTTATGTATCGGTGAGTTTAAACTGTCAGACATAGTTTAGACACGTGGTCACTCGTGTGAAAACAAACAAGAAATACAGCAATTTAAGTAATTAAAACGTGAAACAAACAAGAAATACAGCAATTTAAGTAAAAACTAAACTGAAAACAAACAAGAAATACAGCAATTTAAGAAAACAAACGTGAAAACAAACATGAAATACAGCAATTTAAGTACAAAATAAACTGCAAACGTGAAAACAAACAAGAAATACAGTAATTTAAGTACAAAATAAACTACAAACGTGAAAACAAACAAGAAATACAGCAATTTAAGTACAAAATAAACTGCAAACGTGAAAACAAACAAGAAATACAGCAATTTAAGTACAAAATAAACTACAAACGTGAAACAAACAAGAAATACAGTAATTTAAGTACAAAATAAACTACAAACGTGAAAACAAACAAGAAATACAGCAATTTAAGTACAAAGTAAACTACAAACGTGAAAACAAACATGAAATACAGCAATTTAAGTACAAAATAAACTACAAACGTGAAAACAAACATGAAATACAGCAATTTAAGTACAAAATAAACTACAAACGTGAAAACAACATAACGTAAACTTGATGGCAAAAGTGAAAACACGACTAGAAACTTGATGATAAACGTGAAAGCAGCCTTGAAAGTTGAAGGAAATGAATTACATGGAATAATGTAAGGAGCGTAGTTAGCTTGGTTAGTAGCACGCTTTCTTTTCTTGGCGAGGCGATGGGTGCCGACACAGAGGTCGCAGGTTCGATCCCCATGGTGACAAAGATTTTTTTTCTGTCTTTTCTTTTTATCTGTCTGGTTTTTCCTCCTCTCGGAATACACCCTATTTTATCCCCAAGGAGAAAATACTTAAGACTTCGACAACTTTGGAAAGCATCAGCTAGTGCTAACTGGCGTTTTTTGAAATTTCAGATAAGTTGTTTACTCTGTTCCCTTATTGCACCGATAAATTTGTAATTTGTATACATTTCGCCCCTTTAATGTAAATTTTTTGCCTTGATTGATACTTCCTTTCATTCAGTCTCTATCATTTCTTTTTCTAAACCCAGTGAGATATAGAGCTAGTCTTATAGTTATTCTCTTTTTTTCGTTCTTGTTTCCATACTCGCACCTCTCTCTCTCCCTTTCTTTCTTCCCTGTTTTTCTTTTTTTCTCTCTCTCTCTCTCTCTCTCTCTCTCTCTCTCTCTCTCTCTCTCTCTCTCTCTCTCTCTCTCTCTCTCTCTCTCTCTCTCTCTCTCTCTCTCTCTCTCTCTCTCTCTCTCTCTCTCTCTCTCTCTCTCTCTCTCTTTCTCTCTCTCTCTCTCTCTCTCTCTCTCTATTTCTCTCCTTCTCTCTATCTCCTTCTCACCTTGTATTACTTACTTATTTTCATATTTCTATTTCATTCTAGATCTGAACCTTCCATTCTCGCTCATTCTTCACATCCCCCCTCTACTACGTTTCTTATCATCATTGTCTTTTCTTTCTTTCTTCCTCCTTTCTGTTTTTCTTCTGACATCACATTGTGTGATGCCTGAGGTAGAACTTAAATCTAGATTCTAGATATTTCTCGTTTGTTGTCTGACGAAGGGCTATACCCGAAACGTCACGTGTTTGTTCTGTCTTTATTAGTGGAGTTGTCACTTATTGACATATTTCGCCTTTGACTTCCTCCACTGTGACTTCTTCGTATTAGTGAATACAACGGGTAACTCACGTGAATACAACTTGTACTTTAGGGATCTCCGCCATCTGATTGTCCTTGAACTCTGGCTTCCCACATCTGAACTTGGTACGATCCCAGTTGACCTCAATCTTGACGTCATCGTACTGGAGTTTGGCGTAGTCCCTACTCCGGGTACGCAGGAATGTGTTCCACGCCCATGCGATGACGATGTCCTCAATGTCAATCACTTTGGGTGCCATTCTGTCACGACAAGCAAGAAGCAAATGAATGCAACAGTAAGGTTGTGGGGAGGAGTGGGCGGGGAGGGGGCGTCAGTCAATCACTTATTGGACAAAGTATCCGCAAGCAATGGTGATAAAAATAGAAAACAACAAGACTCCAAAAAAAACTTCAATGCAGTCTAGAAAAGTGATGACAAATGTGAATTAAAACTAGATTTGGTCAGTTACACATTGTGCAAAAACACCCCCAAGTAACAACACAAGTCAAAGAAACGAAAACACAACAACATCAAAAACAACATCAAAAACAACAACATCAAAAACAACACCAAAACCATAGAGAACCCAAAAAACTGCAATGCAAAGAATGACATCATTCTAACAGTTCATCTGTGCATTTTAACGTTCAAGTTTCTTTTCAAGTACTGGGAAGGGCGTGCTGTCTTAATCTGATGGTCAGATGCTAGCTTTGAGTACAAGGCGTAAACAGGAGCCCATGATAAAACAGAATGATGACCCTCCTCTGGTACTACTGTAGGGAAAGTGGGCTGGGGGGCGGTGGAGAGGCGTTAAAAAGCTCAGTGGGTAGGGTGCCAAGATGTGACCATGGAATGCTTATAGTTTGCAAGTGCCAATCCGAGCCCTTTTTATGCGAACTCCGTCAGGGGACAGAGACTTGCGTCTAGTCTTATTAGAGACAGACAAAGCGCTTCCTTATGACACATGAAAAAATGATTCCGTAGCAGGTCTAATCACCAACCATTGTCTGGTAAATCATAAAAGTACAAATCAATAAATGGGTCAACACCATTGACGAAGGATGTGTGGGGAATCCCCAGACAGTGGTCACTTCTTTCTAACCAAAACAATAGTCAACGAGTTGCCAGATGTCTTATCCATTCTTACTTCATACCAATTATGTCTCGCGATTGTGAAATATTGGCTATAGGTGATATTACTCCGTTGCTTGGATTTATTAACAGTAAATATTTCGGATTTTATATAATATATTTTGATAATTTAACAAATTAAAAAGTTTGAACCTTCTGATTTGCCGTGTATTATGTCAGAAAGACGAGGGTATTATCACTGATCGGCAGCAGGTTGCTGGTTTTACCTTTTGGGGTGTTTGGGCAGAACACTAATTAACAGTCAACGAGTTGCCAGATGTGTCCTCCATTCTTTCTTCATACCAATTTAGTCTCGCAATGGTGAAATATTGACCATAGGTGATAATATCATTATGTTGCTTGTATATTTTATCAACAGTTGATTTTTGCGGGATTTTAAATGATATTGATGTTATTGATACGAAAATTGATAAAGTCTAAACCCTCCGGTTTACTGTGTCATGCCAGGAAGAATAGCATTTTATCACTGACCGGCAGCAGGTTGTTGTTTTTACCTTTTGGGGTGTTTGGAGACTTGCCAGTCAACTGTCCTCCTCCTGTCGTCTTCTCACCAGACTTTGGACTTTGAATTTCACCGGAAGTCTGTCCTCGGCTTTTGATAAAAACACCAAGAACTCGTTCCATGATGGACACGCGAGGCCTGTCTTTCTACCTTTGTGGGGAGATTGAGTGGAGCGGAGGCGAAGGGAAGGGTTATCTAGAGAGTTTGGCGCGGAAAAGGGGTTTATGATGAATCTGCTGAGAGAAGGAAGCTATGAATTGATTGAGGATGTGGTAGATTTGGCGACTACTTCCTGAGCAAGATGCAATGAACGGGTTAGAATCTGATAATGGAATAAGTATTTCTGGCGATATGACTAAAACTGGAATCAGTTTGGTATTCGTTTATCAAATAGCGTGTAGCTAGCTACTGAGCGTAATGTGACAGTCTTCTATCACTAGCAATCTCTTATAACCTGTTGTCGTTTTACCATACACACATTATAGTGGCTTGCAAGAAGTGGTAAAGCTAGTGAAACTAAACAGTGTGTTGTTATCCGTCTTGGTGTCTATCTCAGGCGTGTGTCACCCTGAGATCTCCGCATATGGTGGACAGGGAAAGATTTAATTAAATCAATCGTTCAATCAATTATCAATCACAAGCGCGTCACACGTCAGTGGTTAGTATGCTAGACACAGCTAGTAACTTCAATCTCTTGCAATTCTTGTCTCCATGGAAATTCCAATTGAATGGCTTTGATTTTTTAGCATAAGTCTCCCTGACACTTGAACACAAAGTATTATGGACTCAGTGGTCACTCATCCGATTGACCTTGAAGCGTCGCTCTTTGCTTACACCATAAAGTCGCATAGAGATGTCACTGTTCTTGCTGCTGTTTGTGTTCCCGTCACTGCTCCTGTTCCTGTTACCGCTCCTGTCACTCCTGTTTTTGTGACTATTCCTGCCACTGTTCCTATTGCTGTTTGGGTTCCCGTCACTGTTCCTGTTCCTGTTACTGCTCCTGTTGCTGCTCCTGTCATTCCACCTGTTTTGGTGACAATGCCTGTCACTGTTCTTGCTTGTGTTCGTGTTACTGCTCCTGTTCCCGTCACTGCTCTATCCCTCTTCTGGCTGTTCCTGTCAATGTAACTGTTCCTATTACTGTTTCTACGCCTCGTTACAGAACAAGCAAAGTTTTATCAGTAGCCAAAAGCAGGAAAATCAATTGCGTCTTTTCGGTTTTTTCCCCCTTCTTTTTCCCCAGCGTTGTTTCATGTCCGCAGGTTCGACTGGCAATGTTGGTCGACACAAATACGCACGGCGCTTTTCTTTTCGTAGCATTTTGGTCACACTTGTTTTCTTCACATTTTTGTCACATTTTGTTTCCTCCAAATTTTGTCTCACGCTTGTAACATACCTGTATCGTTGTTGAATGACTGGCGTAAGGGATTTGTTTGGTGGGGGGGGTTTCTCTCTAGCGGGGCGTGTAACTTCTTAGCTCCCACACGGTGCGAGGTGTTTGTGTGAAATGTCGTGATGGCATGTACGTGTTGTTTGTACACGTGATCTGACGGGCAAACTGATGGATGGACGTGTGGGGGACAGGGTAAGGCGAGGCAGGGGGGGGGGGGGAGGTTAACGGTCAAACACACACAAACAGCCGTTAGCACCAAACTGTTGGTGTCAACTCGCTACCTGCTTCATTGTGTAACAATCGCCGTCCACTCACACACACACATACGCACACATACACACGCATACACTCAAACATCCTGGCATTGTCACCTGCGGGAGTTTTGCTGTCACGAAATTGAAAACAAACACGTTCACTTATATAATATTATACACTCAAACACACACACACACACACACTAATTAACATATACGCTCACATACATACCCCCCAAACATACACGCTCATACCCCTGTACCCACACACACACACACACACACACACACAAACACTCGCTCGAATATATACATAATCAAATAAACACACATTGACCCCTAAATGCACACACACACACACACACACACGACACATCCACCCCCCACACACAAACACACTCATACACGACATATCCACCCCCACACACACACACGACACACCCACATCCCCTCCCCCCACATCAACCCCGACACACACACACACACGCACGCGATACACCCACCCCGCACACACACGACACACCCATTCCCACACCACACACACACACGACACACCCACACATACACACACACGACACACCTATCCCCACACACACCACTCACGACACACACACACATCCACACAACACGCCCAGCCACACACAAACGCACACACATACACACACACCACACACACACGACACACCCACCCCACACACACACACACAAACACACGACACACCCACCAACACACACATGACACACATACACACACGACACACCCACCCACACATACATATACGACACACTCACCCCACACACCATGCACACACACACGACACACCCAGCCCAACACACCAACACACACACACGACACACAGTTCTACAGCTTTCCGTTTGATTTACACACACACACACACACACACACGACACACCCACCAACACACACATCACACACACACACCCACCCCCACACACACCACACACACACGTTTGATTTACCCAACCCCACACACACACGACACACCGTTTGCCACACACACCACACACACAGTTCTGTCACACACTCTTGTTTGATTACACCCACCAACACACACCACACACACACCCACACGACATACCCACCCCAACACACACACACACACACACTTTCCGACACACCCACCCCCACCCCCACACACACAGTTCACGACACATCCCCCCACACACACACACACATGACACACCCACCCACACACACACACACACACTGCGTTTGACCCACCCACCCACACCACACACACATGACACACACACACACACACACATGACACACCCATTTACACACCCACACACACACACACAGTTCTGACACACCCACACCCACCCACACACACACACACACGACACACCCACCCCATTAACACACACACACGACACACCGACACACCCACCCACACGACACACCCACACACACACACGACACACCCACCCGAAATGGCTATCAGTAGAGCCCAAAAAAGGATCATAACTTGATACAAGTTACTACTATTACTACTAATAATAATGGTGAGATATGACAATAAGTGACAACTCCACTAATAAAGACAGAACAAACACGTGACGTTTCGGGTATAACCCTTCGTCAAACAACAAACGAGAAATATTTAGAATGTAGATCTAGATCTAAGCACTACCTAAGGCATCACCAGGCGTCACATATTGTCATATTTCACCTTTGACTTCACGCCACTGTGGCTCCTTTGCATTACTAATAATAATGACGATACCGCAACATTTATATAGCGCTCCTATCCATGAGGGTTATGCTCAGTGCCCTTTACGAGGGCTTATACAGACAATCATAAAATAGGTTACATAATATCTTACGTATTATAATTATATATCTACGATCATTATGTAATTATGAGGTGATCTGCATATATATAGATCCAAGAATATTACAACTAATATCAACAGTTCCTAAATCACGGCATGGCTACGATTTGATTTGAATTTATTTACCTGCATCCACAACTATGGTGATCTCGGGGGTTTTGTAGGATATTTAATTTTGCCTGGACTTCCCTGTAAACAGTCAATGGATCTTTAACGTTCACTGACTGCTGTGATCTGCACACAGGACCTCCTTTTTTATCGTCCGTCTCCGATGGCAATAGGTGTCGATCAAATTACCTGGACCAGGTGGGGGGGGGGGGAGAGGTGGGTGTAAAACTCAACAACGTGGATCGAACCCATTACCTTTATGTTGAGAGGTTGACACCCTGCCTTTGGACTACCGAGTCCCCCTGGCTACAATAACCGTGGCACATAGATGGACAACGAAGAGCAGAGTAGCGAGGAGGTTGGGATGCCTGTCTCTCTACGTGGGGGACACGGGAGTCAGAGGCAAGGTGTCGGCCTCTCAACCAACAGGGGCAACTGTTTCGAGGTCCGCCAACAGTTGAACAATTTTCTCGGTTTTCTTCAAACAAAATCTAAAAATCTACCCCCCCCCTAGTCCGGGTAGGCGGATCGACGGTTTTCTTCAAACAAAATCTCCCCCCAGTCCGGGTAGGTGTATCGACACCTAATCGGACGATAAAAAAGGAGGTCCCGGGTGTAGATCACAACACTCTGTGCACGTTAAAGATCCTGGGTTGTTAACAGGTTAGTCAGGCAAAATTAAAAATCTTACCAAAAACTCCGACATCACCTTAGTTGTAAATGAGGGTAAATCAAATCAAATTAAAAAAAATATATCTCCAAGTCTTCCACTTTGACATACTTTCCTTACATATGCAATCGCTGACACACACACGCACACGAACACACCAACATAGGCACATACACACACACACATACACACCCACACACAGGCATGCACACACACATACACACACACATACGTGCGGGCAAACACACGACCGACACAACATTGTTCCCCAGGTTGGCAAATTGATCACAAGCAGCGGTGACAACAACGGCGCTATTGTTCCTAGTTATTAATTGATGTTCCGACGGGAGACTGTGACGGGGGGAACGGAGGAGGGCCCCCGAGATGATGACGATGGACGAGTTGTTGTGTGTTATGATGGTATCGAGTACACACCATGACTAATAGAATCGGCTGGTGGGACTGCGATGCCTCACCATATCGATCTCTAGCAACAGTAGGCTAAGGACCCAGTTGACAGATCGAGAGGACGAGATATGGGAATTTATTCATGTGGGATTCAGTGGAGCGGAGGGGGAAGAAGGGGTTGCCTAGAGAGGTAGAAATGGGGGGCGTGGGTGGGAGAGGGAATTTATGATGAATCTGCAGGGAGAAGGAAGCTATGAAATGATTGAGGATGTGGTGGATTTGGCGACGGCTTCCTCAGCAAGATGCAATGAATGGCTGAAATCGACCGGCGAGTGGTTAGATTCTGATGATGGAATAGATCTTTGTGGATGGGGGGTGGGGGGACGACATGCACGGAGTATTGTGTGCGAGGAAATGTTGTCAGGTTGAGAGGCAAATAATCCGATTGGCATGAATCTATTGTGGTGCCTGTGGCCGAGTGGCTAGGCTGCCAGACTCGGAGATCATGACAAGGTCCCGGGTTCCAATTCTACCAAAGAATGGTTCAACTTTGTGTTCTTTGAAAAAAACGTAATACGCATATTCCTAAATTGATCCAAATGCAAATCAGTATAAATACCAGCTTGGGAGTCAAAACCTACGACAGACTAGCGCACGCTAAAGACATCGGCATTGGTTTCAGTGCTGAAGACCGTAATTAATTGCTTTGAGGAACGTTACTTTTGTCATGAGCCTATCGTCAAGGTGGGCTTTATGAGGATGGGGGTGGGGGTGTGGGGGTCATTGTGGTCAGAACAGCTGGAGGCTACACCTGGCATACTACACGTGTTAACATAACTGCAAGTCCGGACAAAGGGAGAAAAGAACAAAACAAACACAACATACGCTTTTATCACTTTCTCTGGCAACATCATACTTTATAGACTCTAAGTTGGTGGATCTTTGTCTATAGTATTAAAGATGCTAAGTTGATGGATCTTTGTCCATACTATTATACATTCTAAGTTGATGGATCTTTGTCCATACTATTATTGATTCTAAGTTGATGCATCTTTGTCTATACTATTATTCATTCTAAGTTGATGGATCTCTGTCTATAGAATTATAGATTCTAAATTAGCGAACCTTTGTCTATACTTTTATAGATTCTAAGTTGATGGATCTTTGTCTATACTATTATAGATTCTAAGTTGATGGATCTTTGTCTATACTATTATACATTCTAAGTTGACGGATCTTTGTATATACTATTATAAATTCTAAGTTGATGGATCTTTGTCTATACTATTATAAATTTTAATTTAATGGATCTTTGTCTATACTATTATAGATTCTAAGTTGATGGATCTTTGTCCATACTATTATAGATTCTAAATTGATAGATCTTTGTCTATAGTATGATAGATTCTAAGTTGATGGATCTTTGTCTTTACTATTATAGATTCTAAGTTGATAGATCTTTGTCTATACAATTATAGATTCTAAATTGATAGATCTTTATCTATAGTATGATAGATTCTAAGTTGATAGATCTTTGGCTTTACTATTATAGATTCTAAGTTGATAGATCTTTGTCTATAGTATGATAGATTCTAAGTTGATGGATCTTCGTCCATATTATTATAGATTCTAAGTTGATGGATGTTTGTCTATACTATTATAGATTCTAAGTTGATGGATCTTTGTCCATACTATTATAGATTCTAAGCTGATGGATCTTTGTCCATACTTTTATAGATTCTAAGTTGATGGATCTTTGTCTATTCTATTATAAATTCTAAGTTGATGGATCTTTGTCCATATTATTAAACATTCTAAGCTGATGGATCTTTGTCCCATACTTTTATAGATTCTAAGTTGATGGATCTTTGTCCATACTATTATAAATTCTAAGTTGATGGATCTTTGTCCATACTATTATAGATTCTAAGTTGATTGATCTTTGTCCCTACTATTACACATTCTAAGCTGATGGATCTTTGTCCATACTATTACACATTCTAAGCTGATGGATCTTTGTTCTAACATTCTAAGCTGATGGATCTTTGTCTGTACACATAACTATTACACATTCTAAGCTGATGGATCTTTGTCCATACTATTACACTGATGGATCTTTGTCTATAGTATATAGATTCTAAATTGATGGATCTTTGTCCATACTATTATACATTCTAAGTTGATGGATCTTTGTCCATACTATTATACATTCTAAGTTGATGGATCTTTGTCTATACTATTACACATTCTAAGCTGATGGATCTTTGTCTATAGTATGATAGATTCCTAAATTGATGGATCTTTGTCTATATTATTATAGATTCTAAGTTGATGGATCTTTGTCTATACTATTATAGATTCTTTGTTGATGGATCTTTGTCTATACTATTATAGATTCTAAGTTGATGGATCTTTGTCTATAGTATTATAGATTCTAAGTTGATGGATCTTTGTCTATACTATTATAGATTCTAGATTGATGGATCTTTGTCTTTACTATTATAGATTCTAGATTGATGGATCTTTGTCTTTACTATTATAGATTCTAAGTTGATGGATCTTTGTCTTTACTATTATAGATTCTAAGTTGATGGATCTTTGTCTATACTATTATAGATTCTAGATTGACGGATCTTTGTCTTTACTATTATAGATTCTAGATTGACGGATCTTTGTCTTTACTATTATAGATTCTAAGTTGATGGATCTTTGTCTTTACTATTATAGATTCTAAGTTGATGGATCTTTGTCTTTATATAGATTCTATTGACGGATCTTTGTCTTTACTATTATAGATTCTAGATTGGATCTTTGTCTATACTATTATAGATTCTAAGTTGATGGATCTTTGTCTATACTATTATAATTCTAAATTGATTAAGTTGATGGATCTTTGTCTATACTATTTATTGATGGATTCTAAGTTGATGGATTCTTTGATCTTTGTAATACTATTATAATTTTAAGTTGATGGATCTTTGTCTAACTATTATACATTCTAAGTTGATGGATCTTTGTCTATGGATCTATTATACATTCTAAGTTGATGGATCTTTGTCTATACTATTATGCATTCTAAGTTGATGGATCTTTGTCTATACTATTATACATTCTAAGTTTGATGGATCTGATGGATCTTTTTTGTCTATACTATTATACATTCTAAATTGATGGATCTTTGTCTATACTATTGACGGATCTTTGTCTATATTCTAAGTTGATGGATCTTTGTCTTTACTATTATACATTCTAAGTTGATGGATCTTTGCCCATACTATTATAGATTCTAAATTGCTGGATCTTTGTCCATACTATTATAAATTCTAAGTTGCTGGATCTTTGTCCATACTATTATACATTGTTAGTTGATGGACTTTTGATAAAGGCTCTGGTGTTGCCTGGTCACTAACAGTAACCATATTTTGCGAGTAGGATCTAAATCATTCCAAGATCTCTATTCAGACTAAAACTGTAAGACAGCTAAATTCCTTTTTACGGACAGGCATAAGAATTTTAAATAATACGAATTATAAAGTTTAAGTGAATGAAAATTCTAGAGATAATTTGAAGACGAAAAATGTTTTTTCTTACCATAATTATTATTTATATCGGAACGTGTGATACGATAAGTAATAACTTTTGAATAGAATATTTATCTATTACTTTGTTTTTAAATAATGTATCTTATTATATATACATGGTGTTTGCATATAAAGGTTAATTTTTATGTCCATTTATACGATTGATCTACTTATACTTCTATTTGTTTTTACACGTCTGAAAACCAAATTTTCCTCTCAGAGGAAATAAAGTATGTGAATTGAATTGAATTGAATTGAATTGAATTGAATTGAATTGAATTGAATTGAATTGAATTGAATTGAAGTGAATTGAATTGAATTGAATTGAAGTGAATTGAAGTGAATTGAATTGAAGTGAATTGAAGTGAATTGAGGTGAATTGCAGGTCGTTTTCATTTAAGAATTTATTCTGCCAGAAGTAGTGATGTGTAATTATTGAAAATGTGATTGTTTTCCGTCTTTAAGAATAATTTTCACTCGCCGAAGCCGCCATTTTTAACTAATTTTATAATTAAAAGTTGAAATATTGTCGTTCACGCCTACCTGGCTAACCTCAGTATCAAACTATACTGACCCGATCTAATAATCGTACTCGGTATCACACAGGGTGTGAAATGCGTGTCATGCTATCATGGAAGTAGAGTCAACCGTTTAGTCAGAGGACAGGCTTTTAAACCAGACGTTTATTAAGGACACAATGTTAGAACATGTATTTGATATATTAAATAGTTTAGTCACAGGACAGGCTTTTAAACCAGACGTTTATAAACGACACAATGTTAGAACATGTATGTAGATAAAATAGTCAATTTGATTTGATTTGAATTTGAATTTACCCACATCCACAACTAAGGTATTCTTGGGGGTTTTTGGGAAGGATTTTAAAATTTGCCCGGACTGCCAAGGAGAATATTTAACGTACACAGAGTGTTGTGATCTGCACGTGCACGGGACCTCCATTTTATTGTTGGTCTCCGATGGGACTAGGTGTCGATTCAGCTACCTCGACAAGTGGCGTAAATTTTACATGAAAAAAAAAAAATCAGGACAATGTTTCAACCGTACGCGGGGCTTGAACCCTCGACGGCTTGGTTGAGAGGCCAACACCTTGTCTCTGGACTACTGAATCCACCGTGCTATAGTGGAAGTAAAGTCCGTCGTGTAATCACATTAGTTTCTTAAACCAGACATCCATTATATAAATGCTGCAAACTAGTAGAACAAGTACATGGTATTATCATGATATTAAAACGTGGACGCAGGCAAAATATAAAATGCTAGGAAAATTATTATTGTAACTACAGACATATTTTCATTGATTACAACTAAAGCACTAAACCCCATCTTAATCGGTAACAGACAGATAGATAGACATCGAACCAGGCAAACCAGAGCGAGAGAAAGAAAGAGTGAGTGAGCGAGAACGAGGGAGAGAACAAACTAACACTACAGACATTTTTTTTTCCTAACATGAATCATGCTGTTCTAAATGAAAACTCTAATCCTGCAAATCATTTGTTTTCTCTTTTTTTTTTTTGTTCCAAACTTACCTGTCACTCCTTATTACGTTAGTTATCCTTGGTGTTTACATAAGAAATAGGTTTAACTTTATCCCCATTGGCAACATTATACAACTGTTGAAACCTAATAAGTGTTATCATAGACGCATGACTGCTATCGAATGTCTATGAGCTCCGCAAGACGTCATCACGTTAAGTGTAATTCTCTATTTACTTCCCTTTATAAAGACAATATTTTATTTTTAAAAAACAACAAAACCCTACTATTTAGACGTCACAAAGACAAACAAACAGCAGGTGAACGGAGAGCATGCCGAAACATGCATCGTATCGAACGATTTACGGAGTTTTTGACACGACCAGATTGTCTTCCCCATTCATTGGAAGTGTGAGTGTCTCAGTGCGGTTGTCGCCCCTGACTCAGCGCAGCGGCGGACGGCGTGTCCAGTCTTGCAGACCGACAGCAGGACGCGACAGCAGTGTTTTCCTTTTATTGCTACATAAAGCTTAGTTAGACATTGTACAATAATAAATTACAATACGTTGGTGGGTGGGTTATGTTATGTTATGTCTTGTCTTGTCTTTCAAGTCTGCAACGTGGATACAGGCGTGTTTGGCCACGTTGCTAAGCTTTGCGATTTTCACTGGGGAAATTCCAAAACTTGCTTGAGTCTTCATTAAATTCAACGCAGTGTTGATATTTCTCTTACATTTCTCTTCAAAGTAGGGGTCCACCTTTCAATGTCTGTATGACAAATGATCTAAAGTCTATAGATCTAGAAAGGTCTTTCAGGACAAGGGCTTGTGCAAATTCCCCCCTATGTTTGCCTTTTCTGATCGCATTTCTTGAGTGATTTTTGTACAGTTTGGGACATGAATGAACACGTACGCTTGTAAGAAATTTGATTTAAAAAAAAGGTTTGCCAAAGACAGGGGTTATGTTGGAGATTTGAATGTTTGCTTTGACGTAGATAAGAATTTTCTAATTTCGTGTTGCTGACGCTGACAAATCTGCTCTTAGTTTCCAAGGTGTTGCGAGTTTCTACACGTCACCGTTGGGTCAGGGTATCCCCTGGTTAAAGATGGAGTCGATGTGCCATTAACAGTGGAAACACAGCAGTAAACATATTTTTAAAAATTCATTTCACAATCTCATTATATTAATTGAGCATGAGACATAAATCATAAATAATTTACACCTAAAACGAGACTTACATAACTTAGGCGTATGTTTTGATAACAATCTTACTAGTATGCAACCTCATGTCACCAAAGTTCTAAAAAAAAAAAGCTGTAATTACCATCTGAGTACAATTTCCCACAATTCGATCAATTTCAGCGAGTTAAAACTACAAAATTGCAAGTTTCTGCGTTCATTTGATCAATTTTAGTGATTGAAACAACCAGATTGCTATTTTCTACGTTCATTCAAAGTATAATTGATTATTGCAACATACTACTTTCTTTCCCCAGGCTGACTAAAAACCGCAATTGACAGACTTCAGTAAATACAGAGTAAAGTAGCTCGTCGGTTGGTTACACTAACAAAAGCTTGTGATGACATTACGCCAGTTTTCACCAACCTTCACTGCGTCCATGTTAAACACAGAGCAGATTTTAAAATTGTATATTTAAATATTCCAAAATGCCTACTATATGGTTTGGCGCCGGGATATTCCAGCAAACTATTGTTGTGTACAATTCAAGCAGAGTTATAAGATCATCTATTGGCATTCTGTTACAAGAAATTGCTTTATCACATTTTGATAGTAAAGCCTTTCAAAAGATCGCTGCAAGACTATCGGATAATTTTAA